>JAPMAF010001360.1:0-11251 GCA_026537445.1 Silvatares holzenthali
GCATTTATAGCTATACTTTAAATGTCAGATATATTTGCAGAAGCAACAATAGAAGCCCCACACTTCTAAACCCCCTCCCATCACGTCTGTAAAATGACTCAAAATTTTCTCAGCAATTGAATGATCACCTTTTTCGAATCATGATACATTTGAGCACGAACTATCAAAGAACAATTCAAGAAATATGAAGGCTATGTTAAAAACTTTTGCATTAATTAAAAAAAATCCTGAATCTCGTATTGTTGATACAAACATACATCATTACTGTTTGTAAGAAAATCGTAAAAACGGCGCAAAGTAAATATTGTTTAGTATAATACATTTTGTAAAAAATAATAGTTGATATTTAAATCAAATATATAACAGTTTCGTATACATGTAATGTTTTTGTAAAAAAATGTAAATTTACGTAATGTTCGCTTATTCTATTATTTTATAACGATAATAATCATTCAATGTGTATCTTAACAATGCAACTTATCAGTGTTACAAATTGTATTTTCAGAAAAGGAGATAAAACTTTACGAGATATGTCGCTTATCATAAAAACAAACATAAGAAAATACATAGGCATTCTGTTGGGCACGACCACCGTGGCAAATTTCGCATTACGGAATCGGGAACAATTTTCTCAGTGGTATTTTTACAACCTCCAACACGTGCGGAGCGGAAAAAAACAATCTCGCACAGGTACTCGTATATCTCCGTACGTGACTAAACAGGAAGCAACATTTACGAATAACGATTAAATATCAATTTACAGAACCAAAATATATTTAAGATCTTGAAATCGGGAATTCAATGAAATATTGCGAAAAATACGGAAAAGCTGAATTAAAAAACATGACCTTTTCCGATTGATTTCCGAATAACCTTTGGTATTTTGCCAGGAGTACATAAAACCTAAGGAGAGGCAAATAGTGGATGATAGAACGAGAAGCGAAATGGGAACGAGGCGAGGAGAGAGCCTGCGATGAAAAGCTGCGAACCTTAATAAATTGCTGTGCAAGCTAAATTACGCCTAAATTAAATAAGCATTTTTTGCTTCCGTACTTAAATTTCAATTTCATTTCGCGCCAGGTAATTTGACGTTGTGAATTCGTAACAATTTGATACGTTTTCTCATTTGATTTATTCACTATTTGGGTCGTGAGAGATTATTAACTACGGAAATAAGAAAAAGGGAAATTGGCAATCCGAATAAGCAAATAAAAATATACTAAACAAATAAAATGACTGGATTCATACATCTGTCATAATAAAACAACTCGTTTAAAATATTTAAATGATGAAGGACCAGACTTAAAACTTACCAAGAATAAAACACGTTAAACTTAAGAAGATAACCTCAAATATTTAACCGAAACGGGATGTATCATACAAACAGGATACAAATATGATGAAACTGAAGCTATTCATAGTATTATAGAAGGCCTGAGCAACCCGAGAACTATTTAAGATATTACACAAGCTGCTAGGTACACAACACAACAGATGATGCCACATGAAACTAACGAGATTTCTCCACAACCAGCGAACAAGTGAATCGGTTTGTGGAATATGGATCGATCGCCGGCAGAACAGCCAACAGGGGTCATGGTACTATACGGCGAGGGTAGGGCGGGGTACTGTACCACCACCTTGGGGTGTAAATGTTCAGGACGAGGGGAGGTGACCCATTTTATAAGTTCAAGAGATATTACTCCCTGTTACTATAAAATATTAATATTTTGCTACAATTCCAGTTAAGAGAGCGAATAAATTTCTACTTAGCGACACCGAACAACCAATATCGTCCATATCACGTAATGAGGAAATACGACATAAAGATTGTATTCAAAACAACTATTTTTCAACTCTGCATAAACCGTTCAAAATTAATAAAAAAATATTATAGCTAAAATCCTATTCGAATCATTGAAAATATTTCATCATTTAGATTTATTCATCCAACAAAACAGTAATTAATTTATTATTAATAACATGGATAACTTATATAGCACCGTTTTCGTGAGAAAATCACCTCAAGGGCGCTGCAAATTTATATAGCATTTTATCATATGAATACGTAAACCCTTAAAGAAAGCTCTGTCGAGAGATGAGATCAAGAAAGCACGCTAAGATGGTATGGGTTGATAAGCAGGATAATCCCATTAGAGAACCAAATAGAAATATATTTATAGATAATATGGAGTTTGGTTACGAAGCAGTGATTTGAATACATGAAATATAACATGGAAACATGTCTAGTATTAGAACAATAGTATCGAAAGAGCGTGCAAATCTTATATGGAAGAAGGCCAATACACTGATATGCGTGATTCTTTATTACCAAACAGTTTGAAAAAGATGAATTCAGAAATTCTACACTGATTAAATTGGCAAAACTGTACAAAGGGAAAATTAATTAAATAAAATCGTTTGACTACGGAATAGATATTGAACTCTCAAATGCTCTGAATTGAATATTCTTCAATACCGGTTAAAATCGTATTACGGATAAGTTCGCAAATCATTTATTTTCGTCTGTTCGCTCGTGTTAATCGAGTCAAACGACAGATAAATACTATTAAACCTCGCACAATAGGCTTGATATTATATTCTGTTTGCGCACTTGTCATGCTTCCCGACATTTTCCGCCTCGAGTGACGGTAGTTTCCTTGCAAATAGATTGACACTGCGAATTACACTCTCCTCGTAACAAGGTTTTATTTATAGGTAATATATCTTTTCGACGTCACAGTGTTATATCACTCCCAAAGTTTTTTTTCCGAAGAAAATGATCTGGTGAATATAGTTCTGTTTGGTTCAAATTACTCATAAAGTAACCGTGCGATTTAATAATACTTGAAAATGATATAAAAAACTGAAAATATGTCAAGGGTAGCATAATGTCTATTATGTATCTCTACAATAGGTAATAATCTAATACAAGTACACTCGTAGTAACATTATTGTTATGCTGGTTGGTGGGTTTACAATTTGGTTAACTAATTAATACAAACGTATTTATTTTACGGTCTTAGATGTTTTTATAGGAGCATTTGAAATGTATATAGTCACACTGTTCGGGTAGTGTGAACAGATACTGCGTACTCGTGCAATATGAAGTATAATTAATTTATTATTGAAGCGTGCATACGCTTACATTTGACTGACACAATTCAATAAATGTTATTGATTTTGTGCATTGTTTACAATGCATGTTTCTGTTTCATTAAAATACTACCATATTGTTTTTCAATGTTGGAAATCAAATATTTTTTAATTAAACAACCGTTGGAATAAACAGAGTATTGTTATTAACCACCGGTAGTAGAATTTATTGTATTATTAGCATGGATATCTTATATAGCACCAATATCGTAAGAAAATTACCGCACTGTTCTTTCATACACGCTGAACGCTAAGAATACGCATCTAACATATTGTACTTTCATCTTTTCGACAAAAAATACGATGAAGGCGATTAAGAAATAAAATTAAAAAAACGCTATAGATTATCTTTATCACTTTTCGCGTTTTATCATTCTCACATTCCAAGTTATTTTTCTCACTGATGACAATTACACAATTCGCATGCGAGGAGAAAAAAATACCGTAAACCACTCCACAGGCATAGTATAAAAAATAAAATCTTACATAATCAAGAAGACGAAAGGAAGAGATGACCATTTACGGATAAGATATATCTCTATTAACTGACATAAAACTTTTTTTAATTAGTTAAGTATGTTAATGTTTTTACTGGGTATGTCTGCCACGATAATGTATGGACGTTGAAACATTCCAAAAATCGAATAAAAATGTAAAAACGTAATTATTTTAAAATGGTGAAAGTTGTGCCGAAGTGTTTTCTCAAACCATATTGCATTACGTTCAACGCTCTGTAATGGAATAAAACCCAAGGATATAATGTTATGACTGACCGGGTCATTCTTTAGCGTCGCTTCCTGGCAGGCGACGCTGACGCCCGCCGACACGAGCGCCGAGGGACCCGGGTGCTGATCCGGAGTGATGGATCGTAAGTGAAACCGAGCACTGTGACTCGCTCGTTATGTGGGACGATGACCGTATTATGAAATAATGGAAGATTATTCAAATAGCTAACGATCGCGATGATCGAATACAAAGCGTGGCAAACTGCGGACTGAATGAAAGCAAGCTTATTATATTCTTAGAACGTTCAAACCGTGAACAGATCGGGCCAAAAATGCATGACACTCATTATTCAAAAGTGATGGCAACACACGCTTCTCAAGCGCGTAATTGAAAAGACGAGATTTCATTTTACTACTGATTTGTCAAATAAGTATTTTTTCTATTTATTGTGCCTTTGTGTTTACGTTGGCGTCTCCTACGAAAGAGAAAACACCCACTTCTTAAATGTTAAGCATCCAGGACACGTTTCCTTTGCGTAAAAAATCCTCTTCCAAACCATCGAGGTAGTATTTATTTTCTTGTAGTACGTGCCCCATGAATAATAAGATGACCTTTAAAAATTCACATTTCGTAGGAATACGACTTTGTGACTCTTTTGCTTCACAACTTAATAATCATTCCTTGACGAATTCGTAATTTAATTGACTACTCGTAGCTGCCTCGACATATTCGCTGTAAATCTGTACCTTATTTATCATTATTAGGTAAACAATAAGTTCAAATTTTTATTCAATACATAAAAATAAATAAATAAACATTAAACGTACTACACGATACATTGTTTTATAAAATACAATGCGAAATAATTGTTGACTTTGGATTCAATTTATTATATTCTAAATATATGAAAGTGAACAGAAAAACAACCCGATCCGGATTAATAGCCTTTCGATAGTTGTGTGATAATTTATATTCTATATCACTGTTCGTGAAAAGCCAGCGAGTTTTCCGCTCTTGTCGGATTTAATTATACTAAGTGTTTTTCACTGCGGGAGATTGATCTGCTAACCTTGTAGCAGACACAATTAATCGCTATCGTTAGAAAAGTTTAACCACACAACTATATTGTTACAGAAATATTTGAATTTTGCCAAAATCGATTTATTCAAAAAGATTTCAAATGTATTGAAAAGTCCATAAATCTAAACGACTTGTTTAATGTAAAGCGTATAAACGCAGTTGTTTTTATTTAAAAAGATATCTTGAAATAAAAAAAAATATTGCAAAAATAAACATCAGTTGCATTGTATTTCAAATTTATTGTAATACTCGTGTATTTTCACTCAGCACAAGATGGATGAAATGATCGATGAGTATGATAATATTTTATGTTATTGTATGCGTGAAGATATTCATTCGTGCCAGAATACAGCAAGATCATTCGGAAAAATTCAATTACGAGAGAAAGAAAATTACGCGAATTTTTTTTTTATAAAAACATCGACTATCATACTACAACGTACGAGTGGTAGTTATAGCTTATAGTATATGTGAATTATTATTAATGAAGATATATACGTACAAGAATATTTTAAAATAAAATATTTCATTTTAATATGACATAACAACTGTAGTAAATTCAAGATAGATAAGCAATATATAAGATAACAAGAAATAAGCTGGATAACATCCAACGATTATTAAAAAATCTGGAAAAATACTAACAAAAAGATTAAGTGAAAAAATAAGACATGCACGATTAAGGTTTCCTAATTTTCAACCAATGCTATTTAAATAAAAATGTATTCTTTCACGAAAAACTATTTTATTAACCGTAAAACATATTCTCTTTTATAATTAACTATATTTAGACACTTTTAGAAAAAATGCAATGCAATTAGTTTATATAAAATGTTTCAGCAACATTTTTTACTATAAATTATATATTTTTCCAAAAATAGACACATTTATGAAGATAGGGACCGAATGGCTTAATCGAATAGGTAAGAGTTCTATCATTATTTTACCTCCGGATAGCGTAATAAAAATTCCGAGAAAACGGCAAAAGGCGTAAAAAATATTGGAATTTGTTATGGGAGAGAAACGAAAGAGAAACGCGTCTGATTTGATATCGTGTACGTGATGTTGGCAGTCGAATTCGCCATTTTATTGTAATATTTATACTCACGTCTAAAGGTTCAAAGTCAACTTTAATGAGCCTTCTAGCAGGGCGCACGCTGGGCCCTTCGGGTGTCTCTTCGCGTGGGCGTCGCCAAGCAGGACTGGGGGCTGTGACTGAAACAAACAAATTAGATGTGTGTAGTATTATACTCGTTGCGAGAATTCCGAGAGAAACCGTTGGGAAATTATTTCAAACTACGTTTAGTTTATTCCGTTATGTGAACAGTGAAACCCTGCACAACGTATAATCAAAGTTTTCCATTGAGTTATTAGACATTTTCTCGTAGTAAACGGTCCACAGTTGGAATGGAATTCGTACATGCTTCACTGAAATTGGCCAATAGGAGGGGAGTGAAGACTCTATTTTGACGGACAATGCTTTCGATGAAGTCGCTACTGTACGAGTACATATGTTTTTTCATCTCGCATGCTCAATTGCTCAGATCGCGACACGCCACGGTTTCTAAGTTGCTTTAAATTACTTTTCAGTTCTCTTTGAGGCTGCATTGCGCAAAACATCGAATCATCGAACTCACAAAGAAATGTGCTATAAAAAAAGGTAAATAACAATATCTTTTAGAGGACCGTTACTTTTGGGAAGGTCTTCCGCCGAGTAAGTATGTATGTGAAGACAAGCTGTAACCATTCTGCGACAACGCCATTGACTCATCGCCTTTCGGTACCTTTACAACTCGGTATTTAACAGAATTGAACGGTAAAACGATGCTAATTCGACAGCATCGTGTTTTGAGACGAGTTATTGAACTGAAATTTTCCTCAAATCTTTGTAACAACATTTACGCAGAAAAAAATGCAGAGTAAACTCATAGAACGAACAAAATTTCTAGAAAAGATTTTTATGCATGTAAGTACTTCACATAAAATTCCGCTATCAAAACTTAAAGAACCGAGAAATTCAGAATTATTTTTACCGGTTAAGCCATTGACATTTGCGTACTACATATGAAGTAACTTTTTCATTGTGTAATATTCTATTTACGGTCTGAACGATATAATTTAGTCGTGTCTATTGGCAATGAAACACGCGTTGTATTTGAAAGTCAGCCATAAGAGACTATCACGTAGTTCGGTACCGGATAAGTTTGCGACTAGTAAGCCGCAAAGAAAAAATAGTAGTATGCCAACAATAGTTGAAAACAAGTCGTGACTATTCAGACAATCGTCGTCTGACACCAAGCATTTTACGAGCAAAAAATATCCTTTACAGTATAACTTGCCAATGATTGAATGAAGAAATACAGAGCGAATGCAATAAATAGGTCAAAACGCCCAATTTTAATATTATATAATAAGTTAATAAATTTAATTTAAAAAAACAAAAGAGTGTTGCATTAAAATATTAAACAATACTGTGAGAATATTTATACACACAAAATGTTTGAAACTTTGGAAGCAGTTCATGGTCGAGCAAATAAATTTGTCATAAAAATCTTGACAGTCTGAACACTGGCAGATCAAAAGTTTACTGAAATTACACTTAAACCATCACCATCACAAAGCCTTGGCCAACCATTCATCACGAATTATGACAGCTTCCATCTTTCTAGACCCAGTACAGTGCCACCGTTGTTAATGCTATCTATTCTTCGAGTTTTCTCCTGTTGAATTAACAGCGTTCTGCGTTCCTATAGCGGCAGAAAAGGCAAACACTTGACGAGCTCATCTCTGGCGCATCATTTTAACGCGCTTTATATTGTCAGGCTTTTTATAAATGGCACCTACGTAGTTTGCAGCAACGTCTGCGGTACCAACGCTACATATGCAGGTACATCGATTTTGCGCAGATCTCCTCTAAAAAGCTGCAGTTGTTTTTTCGTTAGCCTTATAAAGCATACCGTCAATACTGGCTAAATCAGAAAATGAGCATCACCTTACTATCATTTAACAATCGATTGACAGTGCAACACGGTAATCAAAAGTTACTTTGTGAATCAGGTATTAAATAAATACAGAGGACTTAATGTGCAGACTCTACGTAGCACAAATATTAAATAATGTACTGAATTACATACACATATGTTCGAACGTTCTGTACCACGTATCGTTACAAAATAAATCCCTGAAAAACGCCTGGGTAAATTGAAGAGAACAAAATGTTGAAAAGTTATGTGTTGCCTGAACAAATAATGCATATGTACATAAGCTATCCCACATTGTGAACACCTAATAATGTATTGTATATTTAACACATTTTACGTGAAACAATATAGCATTGTGATTAACGCTCTCTGAATTAAAAGAGTCGTGACTAGCGCAATGTTAGATAAAGATATATAGTATACAATATATACTTATGCCAGCAGAAGCGAAAGGGAAATCAATTACTGTGGAATGCATATCTGTAAAGTATGTGCACACAGAAGTATGAATTGGATATTAAACGGGAATAATTTACTCTCAAAGAGATTATTTGATTATGCAAATATATATTAATAAGCCAAAATTGATATCGACTAGAAGCGTGAAGCGAGCGAGGACACGAATAATAAAAATCAACAATTAGTTATTTCACCTAAAATGTATAGATTAGACCATTATATAACATTTTAATTTATGTCTATGAATCCATTTCGAGAAAAATATATGGTAATATTTGTACCACCATTGTTTATACAATCGTTATTACCATTTGTAAATCAAACGTTTTAAGATAAATTGAAGATCAAATATTAGGTAACACAGTTGAATATTGTGTATATTCAGCGATTACACAACGCCTGCCTGCATTGCCTACAAAACTGAAAAAAACACTGCTAAAACAGATTTTTAAACTGTTGAAACAATAAAAGTTACTAAAAATTATGGCATAGGGCGAATTTATGACGTTAATATTCGGTAGCAGCCAACAATGGAATAAAGCTGAGCGTTATGGCCTCGAAGTCCGAGAAAGGATTACGTTAAGGCCTCTCGGGGAACGATAATCTTAATTAAATTGTGTACTTTAACGCCATATTTTTGATGAAATTTATAATTAGATATTAAAGTAAAATAAATACACACTATACTACATTTAATTATATAATATTAATAAACCAGACATTTAAATATAGCATATATATTTTCGTAGGCTTTCACGACCAAGAGATTAGCAAGTCGAAGACTTTTGGGTAGTCATGTCGTGTTGTGAAACTTTGTTTGTCAACGTTTCGGACCACATTGCAGTGTCTACCATATTTTTTACACAGACAGACTCGCCCTGAAAATGGACACTGCAATGTGGTCCGAGACGTTGGCAAACAAAGTGTCACAACACGACATGACTACCCAAAAATCTTTGACTTGCGTATACTATATCAACTTTAACTTCAAAATAAAATATTTAGTAATAAAAAGAAACAATAACGGATTCTCTCTCTGACAAGACAAATTCCCTTAAAGCGAGAATTTGATTTTCCTCCTCAATCGACATTATCATGCAAATTCTTATGACATTATAAGAATTCACATATGTTTGCCAATTTGCTAAATAAAAAAACATCAATACTTTAAATGTAAAGCGACCAAATATCAACTCATTTACGAGTAATCTTGATCTCGTATTATCTCTTAATGCTGACAAATGTATGAGAAGACAAAATAAATCAAAACATAATGAATCCTTTTACAGCGATATGCATCGATTAAGCAACACCTTCGAGCGTATTGACGTGTACGTGGCAGGTAAACCATTATTATTCTCTGAGCAAACTGGAGCAGCGTTGGTTTCTCCAAAGCATTAAGTAATCTCCATATGCGGTAGAAGTTAAAACACTGTTTCCTACGGCTCTACCTTTGGCAATACAAACGACCTACTTTGGGAAATGCAAATTATCAAACTGCAACGCTTTTAGCGACTTTGCTATGCGCTAGCGAGAATGCAAATATTTGTGCACGGCACAATCTATTTTTAATCCTTAACAAGGTCTAAACTGAAGGTCAATCATCGTACCTTTTACTAAATAATTATCACTTATAAAGTGCTTGAAAATACTGCACGATGTAATTAATTGAAATCAATTTAATGATTCACATTTCAACACAATTTCGATGCCTTGAAATGGGATTCTTTAACGCTGCCTACGCTTGAATGGAGCACAAAAATAATAGCCCTGAAATTTAGTTTGCAATAAGCATTCTACGAGTGTTCATTACAATTACAATTTTATAAACTATTTTTGCAAGTTTACATACATCACGCTATTTTACGATAGGAGTAGGCAAAAATAATGGAGCGTCACTTGCCTCTGTCTCAACTAACATTCTTTTCTTCCTCCACATTCGTGCATCTCGTCATACATACACGACGGTTGTTGAGGCTCGTAACATTACCTTCGTAAGTTGGGAAACATGTTCCTGTCAAATTCTTCAAGGCCTTCCCCGTACCATTACTCCAATTAATATGATACGAAAATTAAACTTTGAAGCTACAAAAATAAATGAAAAACGCTTTAAAACTTCCTCAATAATTTGCTAAATAGCACCTGCGGGTAAGATAATTGTATTCCCAACGTAACGTACAATTACGACAGACAAAAATCGGGAAATAAAAACAAATTTTAATTACACAAATTCGATCATAGTCGAGTTATAAGCCAAATCGTCTATCACAAAAACGGAACGGACTAAATTTATCACAAAAAGAAACTTTATTCATTTTTCTTGGCGATTAACAGTAGTTGACATAACGGAGATAAATTACAACAGTTCTCAATTTTGTTTTGCGATACAGACCTATATTCAGCATTACTTCATTTCAAGTAAAATGAACCGTTTAACTTTATTTATGTCAAGTAAAACATGTGGGCTGCGATACACCGTTTTGTTCCAATAAACAAGGTGAAGACCCCAATGAATGATTTTTTTATTCGTTACGTGTTACACTAGTTTCCAAAGTGTTTGTTGCAAATACTACATGATCAGAAAATCGTGTCGAATACTTTGGTGACGTCTACCATATATTTATTTACGGTGAATATGTGTGTATATATAAGGTTGTCAAATATCTCCCTTCCGCCTGTTTGTCTCTTGAATTTCGCGGCTATGTACAAAGCGCTACAGAGCTCGTATCTGGCAATACTATGCATCATTTGAAAGGTCTTGACATAACCTATAAAACGACGCTATGCGTGATTAGTTTGGATATTGCGTTCAACAGTTATAGACGTGTAAACATGGAGTTCACTAACGC
>JAPMAF010001361.1:0-11251 GCA_026537445.1 Silvatares holzenthali
AGGAGGTGTATGAATGTGGAAGAAGCAAGAGATGTATGTCAGGATAGAGTGGTCTGGCGCTCGATCCTCTCTGCCTATCCCTTCGGGGAAAAGGCTTGATGGGATAATAATAATAATTTAAGAAACACTCAAATATTAAACTGAAATGTAAGTGAAAAAATAATTGTTGGAATGCTTATTTGTTTAAGATCACATTTTTATTGTTATACTATTTCACCGCAGTCTTCGCACGTCGTTAATCCGGCCCCGGGTTTTACTTTCACTTCCTCATAGGTTTTCTTTTCACTTAAGTCCTTAAATCTCTCTATGTACTTCTTTTATCAGGCCCTCTAATCTTTTTCTCTTCTCATTATGTATTAAATATTTCTATTAAGATTTTTTTACAAGAAACAACAAACACATCCTTTTTCTCAGTATATGTAATTGAAAAGTTTAAAATAGATTATACATAGATGATTACTATATATGATATACGCTATACTTTTGGCTCATCCATACAAGTAATGAAAGAATTTCTTAATAGTATAGTTTGGTGATCATCCTTTGTTTCAGCAAGCTATTTAAAGAAGTCTGCTATAATGATATAACGATTAGAATATAATCCCAAACTTCAAGGAGCTTTACTTATTTTTTATTTTAAAAATATTTCTACCGAATATTTTTTTTATTGTGGAACCGTTTTCTTCTCGTTACTTAGTGCTCAAATATATAAACAATTTAGTACCTATTTTTTATTCACGAGATAATTTTTATTTTTCGAATACGAATATAATATTTGTCACATACTATTTTTCAATATGTCATACTACATTGAAAAATAAAATGCACCTTATTCGACGCGTAAAATTTATCTCGTGATTGAAAAATCAACCCAATAATCAAATGTGTTTGTCTTTGAAATATTAACCACGGAATATTTATTACATAAAAATATCAACTATCAACCAATCAATCGATTAGAATAAAATAAACTGGTAGTAGGCACGAGTGGAGAATTATGTGTAGTCAGGAAGTTTAGGGCACCGTAGTGTAATAATAAAACTTGTGTGCTGATCCCCTAAAAGGGGTAATGGAGAGTTCTAGGAAGTTTTCTAATCTAGTAGGAGGCACAAGTACCTTGGTCTTTGGTGGGTGTTGTTTGTCTCATCCCGTCGTCGAATAAGTGTACCCGTGCCCTTTTCGTCTAACAAAGGTGTCTCCTATCTGCATACATAATGTAGAATTTAACGTAGAGAATTAACTGTTTCCACTTTCGGAATTGGTTGTGAACTTTCCTTGGTCGCAAATAAATGGTTACGTAGGTACCTTTAACTTTGTGAAAAATCAAACGCAAACATCTTATTTTGTTTCTTTTTATTATCAACTAATGTCATAATTTAACGTTTTATTTATGAAAGAATACTGTTATTTTCGTATCATCTTAATATACTGGCCGAGGGTTGCCGTGGTGTATTATTAATAGTAGGGGTCAAATACTCGGAGGATAGCAGCAAACGATGGAAGTGTGTGAGATATTTCTCGAATATGGAAATTCTTCTCCGGGCTCAATCTTCAAAATCTCAATATTACTTCACTACTTTTCAATTTTCCTCTCCCTAAATTGAGTGAAATTTGCCAGCACTGCCAGTAAAAAATAATATCGAATATTGCACGCTTTTCATCCGCCTGGAAGGTAAACACCGTAGCAAAGGCACGAGGACCGGCTCAGGCTCAGCGCGCTCAGTATGCTTTCTATCCTCTATGTAACGACATAATATTAAATATATAGCAGAGATCTCACCCCCAGTGTATGTATGTATACATGTATACGGGCAAGGCGGATCGGCTGATCGGTTGGTTCGTGTTTCAGAACGAATATTAGCAGGTATGCAATTTACCGGTTAGGCTAGGTTATGTGGGCGTTATGTGACCTTAATTCAAACTATTATCTCTCGAGTATTTCATTTGTCTGGGATGAGGGAAGTAGATATTATCGATTAATGGATTTTCCTATTTTGATTTAATTCCAAACGGTATCAAAATTGTAACCTCCGTTACGTTCTTCTCTGTCATCTATTACACGTTTTCCGCAGATAATGTTTTGTCCCTATTCATTATTCAATAGACATTTTGAATGCCTTGTCATACATATTCAAAGCGTCCTGGAACTCGAGAAATATTATTGCTCTATCCAATTTACGTTCCCGCGCGTGTGACATGTGACAGTCCTCTATTCACGAACTCGAATAGTCGGCTGTAAGTAGATACCAGTAGTGTGTGCTGCCAATTTTATTTACGAAACCCCATGATGGATTCCTCGTGTTCAATAAACCGAACACAGAATATGTATTACACATTTATCTACCGAAGATTTTTGTTGGTGATTTTGCTCAGTTTAATGTCACAACCTGTTTTTGCTGAGATGTCGAATCACAAAAACGATTCATTGCCTGTTTTTTCAATGTGCTAGGTTTTCTATGTGTCATTTGTATCTGTTCATATACCAAGCTAATCCTGCCAGAACAATACATCATCTTATGTTTATACTCAAAGCACGAGTACTGGAATATTTATATGGTTGTGAGAATATGATAAATGCTGATATCATTTTAATTTAGATTAAATTGAAACCCCTTTTTTATGTAACGGTTTAAGAATTTCATATTTTATGTGGAAAATACACTATAGGAGACTAAATATTTGTTGTTTTTAGTTCCTACGCAAATAGGATGAAAGTGCGAGAATATGAGTTTAATTAGCATATCCAACTTCTCAAATAACGCCCGAAACAATATACAAGTACATATTATATAATACTTGTTGGTATGAAACTATGAGTGCTCATTGTGTAACGATTATTAAAATATCCTCCCAAACTGCCTGAAGGTTCGATGAGCTCGCCGACCCTCCCCACCCAAACCATCGTGTCGTCTGTATCGGTGCGAAAAACGAACATCGTTTAGGTATACGAGTACTTTAGACCGTCGAATAGATCGTTGAGAAGCTTCGTGCTCTTTTCTATTCTCTGAGCGAGAGTTGAAAATTATGTTTCTCGTACTATGATCTAAGCAAACAGCACAACTTTCGCTATGAAACCGAAGTTTTAGCGTATATCGCTAATGGAGTGATAAATCTCAATTTTTGCGTTAAAGTTTTGTTATTCTGACTCACGCACTCTTATCATGTTCGTGATATTTTCATATCTCTGTACAAGCAGTTTACTCACTTAGCGAACCATTTTTCCGAATAATATAGTATTAGTATTAGCCATCTTATATTTTCAAGATTATTCACCTGCATTGTTTAGGATTAAGTTCTTCCGTTTAAGAAACAAAACATAACTTATTTACTATTTTGGGGGATCCGATGATAAATAAAAATATTTATCATACACGTTAAATAGACGACATGATTTTTTACCACACTAGGGCGTTGTTTTACCCATCGACATTTGCATATATCCAGTAAAATATTAAATAATGTATCAACGTTATTTCTAATATCCAATGATTTGATACTTTCCTAATTATTTCATAGGATCCATCCAGGATTGTTTATTTTATATATCCTTGTTCTAGAAACAATTAACGATTATACTACACATCACAGTGATACGTATATATCATTATGGAGTAATTTCATTTCAATTTATCTTTGGTTCAATTTACTTTGTGGCCGTTATTTTTTTATTTTTTTTTCTTGGCATTTGACCACATAGTACGTATGTATTCATTCTTACTAGTTTCAACTTGTACGTAAATCATGATCACAGAATCTAAAATTGATTTCATATTCTGTGATCAAGACTTGTGTATATGTTAAATCAAGTAAATATTAATTATATATAAACGATTATTTTATATGGTCAATGACTTGGAAAAAAATAATAATTTCTTACATAAATATTGTTTACTTTTGATAATCGGCAACTGCAGTGCTTTTTGAAAATGTACAAGTATTTTTTCCAAATATTTGCGCAACATACTTTTTTACTGGGTCTAAAGGAACGGCGGCGGTTAAAGGTTCCCACATCCAGAAGAATCGCTAACCTTCGCTAGAAGTAACAAAGAAAGCTTTTTGTTTAATATATTTTTCTTGCGTACTTGCGGTTATCTCTATGTAGGTTTATTGCCGTAATTATTTTAAGCAACCACATCGTGAAGGTCGTCCGGATGTAGACCCATCCATAAGGAAGTTTTGTTTCCGCAATAACCCTAGTATGCTCGTACTGTGTTATGTATTACACTCGTATGTGCGCTATCACTTTGGAGCGCGGCGAGAAGGGTGGGATATTAAGGATCCGCCGTATGATGAGCGGCATCTCATAGGAATACATAATACCCTCTAAAGGTACACTTTGACCTTACTGATTAATCAACCTAACCTATGTATATAAAACTAAGCTTTGGGGTGAAGTCCTCGTTCGTACGCGAGGTGGAACTTTCTGATGTGAAGATAAATACGTTTGGTTTCATTTCATATTAGATTAGTAGTGCTCACGGCGTATGCTATTCCCACATGCTCGTGCTCAAGGTGAATGCTGCTCACCCGCGAAAAAGTAAAATAGTCCCATCTGTGCTAGCGCTGAACTTCATCTCACCTCTGCTTTACTGGTTTCTTGTTTGTTTCGCATCACCTTATATTTTATTTTTCTCTAACCAACAGTAATTTTACTCCCACTTAGAACAAACCGTAGTTGTCTTGTAATTTAATTTCCGATTCTGACGGTAATCGTTACTGCAGTAGTTGCCAACCTGGTCCCCACCGCTCATTATCGGGCCATTCAAACATTCTTAGTGGGCCGGGGGGTTTTTTTTGAACGTTGCTATATTTTTTTATTCACCCAAACAATGGTGTGCTTTCTACAGAAGCTTAAAAGCCGAAATTGCTCTGAAATAAATTAGATGTTTTAATATCATTGGTTTATGAAACCCTGCTCGGGCTAACGAAACAATAAATACTTATATAATATTGAACATATCTCAATTCCAAACAATTTCGATATTGTTTTTTAAAACTGTGTTTTTAGTTTTAATGTTAAGTAAATATTAAAACCCTTCTAAAAGTTTAGCTAACAGCAGCACCAGTAGGCAGTGAAGTCATTTTACCTTCAATAAAATTAATAATGAGTCGATAGATAACAATGTTAACGCGATTCTTTTCCACAGGGTTGGCAGGCGAGTTATTATACGGCAATAAGTTCGCCCTTCTACTGTTCTATATTTAAAATATTTTACACTTTATTCAACCGTTCCCTCCTTTTTTTACACTGAATTATTCTGAAAATATTTTTTCATAAAATATTTCACGTATGAATAAAAATGTGAAAATTGTTTATTTCTTCTTCATAATCTAAACCACTCCATTTATTTTAAGTAATTCAACATGTTTCAACCATATACTGGCCGAATGTTTTTTAATACTTGATTACAAATTAGGTTATTTTTTTTTATTTGAAACATCAATTGCTTTTCGAACCTTCTGTTTGGATTTAAAGTTGTGATTAAGAAAAAGAAATAGAATTTTATTAACAGTTGTGAACCGCAAAGTTAACGTAAGAAAACGTGAATTCATTTTGTTGAAGCTTCTCGTATCGAAGAAACGTTGGCGTATAGTATTTCTTTCTTAGAAATCAAACACATGCCTCACTTTCTGAGAAATCCGAATAAATGTAGCCAGTCATAAATCCTACGGAATGAAATGATTTACGGTATTTATTGTAAATCTGTAATTACCTTTTAATGTTGTCAGTTTATGTCAATAATAATAAATACGAAGGGGAAGGTATAATGAGAGACAAACGAATCGAAGATCAGACTTCTGATTAAAATACAGCTTGACGTTTGTATTGTACCATATACTGCGAAGGCGTATTTCATTGTGGGCTTAGTACGTAATATTACGTTACATCCGTATGTTGGGTTATTATTTTCGGAACTAAATTAGGTTTTCGGAATAAATTGAAAATAACAATTATTCGTAAAGAGATGAAAAAAAAATCGATAAAGTATTTTAATGGAATCATATTATTATTTCTTTTACGTTCTGAAAATAGACACCGACGCGAAAATTGGATTTTATTAGTATCGCTATTCATGGTCTTTTTTTCATTTGAACTAAGGCTAACAATTAAAACTCTGTCGTAGCAGGCAATGAATATTACGTGGTGCTGTGCTTGTGTTCAGATGTAAGCATTTATGTTGAATTATTCTAATATGAGTATTTAGGCGTCGTGAGGGCTTTGGCGAGAATATTTGTGAAAGGACAATTTAGGAATTTTGCAACATCGCACATAACCATATTGTGCAGAAGTTTGTTTCTTTTTAACAAATCGTGGGGCTTGTGGAATAACGGCATGGATACTCGATGAAGATCGTGGGTCCGAATCCCGCCGCAGTGAAAAAAATGCATTTTAAAACACAGGTTGAAAAAATATGCAAAATAATGCATGAAAAATATATTCGCTTTGACTAATAATGAGTGTTAGATCTTGTATCCCCTGGGGCAATACTACCGTTCAGTATTTGTACACCATGTGAAATAGTCAAAGACTTTTGGGTAGTCATGTCGTGTTGTGACATTTTGTTTGCCAACGTTTCGGACCACATTGCAGTATCCATCTTGACATGACTACCCAAAAGTCTTTGACTTGCGAATCTTTTGGTCGTGAAAGCCTACGAAAATACTTATTCATGTGAAATAGATTTATCCATTATGCGTGATTTTTTCTCTCCTATTGTTACATATGTTTTATTAACAATTCCATATATCCATTACATACTCTTTTCACAACGTTCTAATTATTAAAAATCTTTTCTTGCTTTCTACATCAGTAATTCAGTATATGGTTGCGATTTTCACCTTTTTCTTTATAATATTGATAATAAGTACTGTAAATTACACAATCCGCCAATGCATAGTGATAAATAGTCAGACAAATTATATTTTCTTCATATATTCAAAGGTAATAGAAGCGTGTGTAGTCATTTCCATTTTATTTTAGTGTTTTTCGTTTTAGCCGGTTCTCGATTCACGATCGAATCAGGCCTCAAGAAATAAATTCACCCTTCGATATCCATTCTTCTTTGCGTCACACAAATTCCATGACGAAACTGGGTCAGGGTTATAGAATACTATCCGAGGAAACCCCTTTGAATACGAATAACAACTGAAGGGGAAGTATTTTATCTGTATGGTAGCTTTCAAAGAAAGTAGGCTGATGGTCTTGACCAACAAAATTGCGTATTTTTACATATCATACTCGCCGCTTTTGAAAGTTCGAAAGAAATAATGTTCTCTCGCCTCATTTAAAAGAAATAATGTAATGAGTAGATGGATAATGACTTCTTAAATATATTTTTTATTCAACGCCTATTTTTGGCAATACTACGCAGTAGAATCACTGTATTTTACCAGAGGAAATCACTGATTTACGGTCTAATGATTAGGTAGGTCATATTGTTTCAGAACACATAGTACAATTTATTCTTGGTTTATGATATTACAAGGTCGAAAAAACCGTGACTCAAGTATTACGGCATCATCAATGTGTGTTATACTCTTATCGTATATGCAGCTGTATATCTTTCATGTGGGTGTATAGATTCTAGAATCTCTAATAAGCAATATATTGAAAGCAGTTTATTCAGTTATTTGCTAAAAATTGGTCCATTGTTTGAAGATTATTGCAAAGGCAGCCTTTTTCTTTCGAGGATATAAGTGTCCATATTATCTAAATTCCTACGGGCAATTGTAGGGATTGCCGACCTTTTTCGAGAATTTGACGGGACCATCCGATTGCATTCCCGGGGGATCGTCGTTCGCTGATCCCGCCACTACGCCCGGCGCGGCCCGGCGCGACGTAGGGGCTGCTGTGTGTATAGTACGAGAGTACGAGTATATTTGGCAAGCCTCCGCGATCCTAGGACGTTGACTGCGCTGTTTTACTGCCAACTTTAGATGTTTGTGCCGTCCTGCGTTATTGCTTAGCCTGCACGAAAGAAAAGCTTTAGCTCGTTATGTACCCATTTAATCAGTTGTTTGTTCCCATTGCGCCTCTTGATTGTTTTCTCAACATCCTTGTTCCGAAAAAATATTATATTATACAACCCCCACCGAAAATTTCCATTATTTTCTCGCTATTATTATCTCTTTCGCTTATTTAGTAACATTATATAATATGCGTATACAATTATAATATTTGCAGTTCGGCGTAATTATATACATAAGTTTGTCGTTTCATTTAACCATCATATTTTGAAAAATGTTCATTCGATAAATTATTCTTGGGTAATATGAAAACGTATTGTATTTTTTTTTTGTGTGAAACGCTCTTTAAAAATATTGTAGTTTAAAGAATTTCACAAATGTTAAATATAATATTCCGTTTGAGAAAAAGTAGGAAATTTCCGCAGCGAGGTTTCCCTCCACTCAGGTGCACGCTCGCACACCGCACACCCGCTGGCAGGCCGCGGCCGGTGAGCTCGTCCCATGACCCCTGCACCGAGGAAAGTGTACCGCTAGGAGCTAGTGGCTAGTGGGTAGTGGGTAGGAGCTACGGGCTAGAGCTACCTCTACCTATCCAGTTAAAAGTATCAACAATCGATACTGATTCCGAGTGTTTTGTCGTTGCGTAGGAACCGACGGACGCGATCGGCCGCTTTGTGTCGCGTCGCTCTGCCGTCTGCCGTCACGCCGCCTGTACTAGTACAATCCGGCTGGCGACGCTTCAGTTGTATAACACATAGAAATGGTATTTTGAATGAATGTCGTATGCTTTATAAATAGGCAGACTTGAGGAATTAAACGTCACGGCCGAAATCAGCTAATTTATTCAGTTTAAGGAGGTGAAATATACAAGTACGTGGTATTTTTACTTGCCTTTGACGCTTTTTTTATACATTTTTGGGTATTCATAGTTCACCTTTTTGAGTGTTACAACACCTCTTTTCATCACAGATAAGTTACTATATGTTCAAGTCTCGATAATTTGGAGTGTATTAATGGTTAGCTTTATCTAAATATTAGATAGCAATTACCCAAACACAGGCAATATATTACACATAGATACATCAACCAACTTATAACCTACTTATACTTTAATTAAAAGTACACCTTCACCTGATGTCTATTGGATGAGAGTAAAGCGACTTATTTCAAACGAATTATTATGACATATCAGCATTATCGGATAATTTTCAAGCTTATTGTCCATTTTCACTCACAACAAACTCATTGAACTAAACGGTGGTGTGCCAAGGCAGCAAATTGAATCTTGGTGTTTCATTTTTTTTTTCAATTTACTTTGGTGTTTCGCTTTTGATTTCCCAATACGTTAAAGGACAAGGGCGACAGAATGTAGTTTAGTTGTGCTTAGCAATCATACATCTGAGAATTCAATAATAAAAGGTGTTTGAATGTTATTAAACGCTGTTTGCGATTATACCAAATACGATAATAAATATGAAATAATCTTGGAAGAAGGGAAATTAAAAGTTGTTAGAAATATAACAACCATATAGGTAATGTTTCTTTCGGTTGTCCAATTTGAAATGCAATCGAATGGGAGCGAGAATATATGTTTAAAGGTAAAATAGATATAAAATATTTTTAAAATGACTGGTTCTCGTTTGTAAGGTTTACTGTACCATGCCATCATATTGTTGGTAGTTATTTCTTTAGGCGCATTGCTAGCAATGTCGCTGACACATCAAAAAAAACAATACAAGTTTACAATGGGTATGAAAATATTACATTTTTAATATCGCTTTTGGAGAGCTCTTCGTATTGTATTTTTTTTAATTGTCAGGTTTTTGATCGCAGGATATTCTTCAGAATCGTTTTTAATAGTTGTTGGTTTCACAACCTTCTCATCAGAGCGTTGCTGTCAGTTGTATGCTATACGCTATCCCAAGTACGTTCTATTTCGCTTCCATTATATTCAATTATTTATAAACTTGAACTTTCAAAGCAGCTACGAGAACAATTACTGCATTTAAAGTTGGAACCAGTGAGACAGGCGCTTAATATTTCTTGTATAGAATACGTAACTATTGACGAATTTTTAATTACAATATATAAAAGTATCTCCAAGGTAACTTCTAGATACTTAGTTTAAACTTAATTTCTTTTTGTCACAATCAACAGTGTAAGTAATTAAGTAGAAAAAAATAGATAAACGATGTGAAATGTAGGGCGTGTGAAGGTAGTATATATGACCATAGTGAACGGTACTCTCCGTGGTAGTTAAAAAACTATGTTACGAGAAGGTAGAGATCTCCATCACCCCAAAAGATGGTAGCGTGAATATGTTATGGGAATGCTCATGTGCCCACACCTACATCTAGCAACAAAATATTAAATCAAATCGTTACACATTTACATCATAACATTACGTATCTAGTATAAACATTGCATATATTTTCCCCCTTTCAATTAATTCTCAATCTAATCACTTGATAACACCCAAAATATTTTCGGTGCCATCATAGGCATTAAATAGATTAAACAAATTTTAATAATGTGTTTTGGCACAGATACAAGTATTATTAACATTTTTGTAAATTTAGGATATTTTGAATCTTAATTGTGTGTTTTTTGACTACTTGGAAATTCATGTAAAGCTTACTTCGGATGGTCCGAATTAAAGTATTTTTGTAATTCAATTTTAACGCCCAATCCCTAGATGAGAATCAATTTATTTTTAAATAGTTCTTAAGCGGTACCGGCCGCGTTTCAATCTATTCAACGTAATTAGTTCACTTTTTCTCAAATCTTTCACTGTCCACGAATTACCTCACACGTGCAATAGGATTGGATTATGAACAACAATTAATGTTCCTCTATCGATTCCACTTACAGTATATTTCACTTTTTCTTCGGTTATTTTGTGGCTCATTTTTATAAAAATTATTTTATTTTCGTTGTCTACAACAACTAGATATTATTCAATTAATCCATCTATTAAGTTTCGACTATCTGCTAGTCATGATCCAGATGCCTTTAAAATTTTAAAGGCATCCATGATTATGACTAGCAGATAGACGAAACTTGTTGGATTGATTGATTAAATAATACCTATTTATTTTTATTTTTGTCTTAGTCTTAAATCACTCAATATCAAGTTTTTATGTAATTAATTCTTACTGATAAGTTTTGACTTATCCACAAGTCATGATCACAGAAGATTGAACATTTATTTTAATATTATGAATTTTCAAACTTTTGTGATCATGACTTGTGGATAAGTCGAAACTAGTAGGCATTATATATA
>JAPMAF010001362.1:0-11247 GCA_026537445.1 Silvatares holzenthali
ATACTCATACTAGTTAGTTTGTCCTGTACAGCCTGTCCTGTACCATTCCCTAATGGAAATTAAAATTCTTTCTTTTTTATTGTGACAACACTTAACAAAATAATACTGAATATTTATATTTTACAATTATGTCATAGACACCTGTCCCTGGAGCATTGGAGATATATATGAAGAATGTTTTATGTATGATTCTATTGTCTATGTTTTTATCCAATATTCTGTTGGTGTTTTCAAAATAAATAAACATGATTAGTTCATATATTGTCCCCTTCCGGACGTCACTTCAGGTGAATATCCAAATGGTTAATTTTCATTTAAACTATTTAACAACCGACCGATTGTGGTAGCTCATGGACGCTTCAATTATCATTAAGCCTTGCATCTCCGCGTGCCGGTCCAGGCGTTTCGTTGTGAACATTAAACCCCGCTTATTATTTGTAAATGTCAGGGTCAAAAGGGTAGCTTATTCCACCACACGAAATTTCAAACAAGCATCCGCAATCTCAGCTCAATAAATTGCTAAGTCTTGTAATTATCGCGTTATCTTTTATTGATTTAAATATGTGTGTCTCAATATGGTACGATCCCATACACAATGATATGTTTTAATGATAAACCCGATTGTAGCGTGTCGAAATTAGTATAGCATACTACGAAATACGCGATCACGGTCGATACAAATAAATAACAGGGAATATCAATTTTAAATCATATTAAAATGTTTTTATGATCGAATTTCTTTTATAATAATACATCACAATACATTATCAGGTCGATTAGCGGAAGGGGAAGGCAGAGAGGATCGAGCGCCACACCACTCTATTCTGGCATACATCTCCTACTTCATCCACGTTCATGCATCTCCTCATGCATGCTCTGTGATTATTACGACTACGAACAGAGCCATCGATTAGAATTTGGTTAATCTCTTTAAGCCATCGTTCTTATCACATGAGTTACCTTTAAAAAATATCCTAAAATGAACAATAGTTTTTTTATCGTTTTTCGATGCTGAATCCAACAACCGATGCTGTTTACTTGCGATAAGTATATCATTTATACAATAATACAGTACATCATCACGCTACTACCCGAAAGGGTAGGCAGAAAAGATCGCACCACTCTTTTCGATATACATCTCTTGCCTCATCCACATTCATACATCTCCTCATGCATGCTCTGCTATTATTACTACAACGAAAAATGCGATTACTACGACTACGATCATACATTTATAAGTTTAAAAAAATTAAAAACGTTAATTTTGACCTGACAAAGAATGGTAGATTTTAGATAAACCTATAGTTTTCTCGTATTAATAATATCGTTGGACTTTATACGTCTCGTGAAATGGAGTTAATTTTTTTGTATTTTAGTAGGCTTTCATGACCAAGAGATTTGCAAATCAAAGACTTTTGGCAAAAATTAATTACCTATTAGGATCGACTAAAGATAAGGACCCTCTTGAATCGGGTGGGGTCTTTAAGCTGGAATGCCAGGATTGTGATAAGGTGTATGTGGGTCAAACAGGGAGAACAATAGCCAAACGAGTGAGCGAGCACCAGAGGCCAGTGATACTAAGACACCCTTGACAAATCGGTTTTAATCGAGCACTCTCTGGACTCTGAACATTTCTTCTCGTATGAGCCCAAGATACTAGGAAAATCTAGAAATCAATATGCCCGACTCATCAAGCAGACCATAGAGACTTACAAACACCCCAACAACATTCAGACGACGGACTTCGCCTCAAGAGGGCATGGTATCCAGCTCTGGCTCAGTAGACTAATTAGTGACTAATGACTTTTTTGATGACCACTGAATTGCAACAAAAACATATCTGTTTATTTGTTGACCGAATTGTAGCAATAAAAACACACCTGTGCGGTACTCTCATCCAGTACTTTCACACCATAGTCAATCACGCTTTCACACCATAGTCAGGTTAACTTTTTTACACAGACAAACTCGCTCTGAAGATAGAAACTGCAATGTGGTCCGAAACGTTGGCGAGCAAAGTGTCACATCATGACATGACTTCCCAAAAGTCTTAGACTTGTCAATTTTTTTGGTATCGTGTGTAACTCTGTACTAAGTGACACACAATGGTGTTATGATTGAAATTAGTATAGTTTCTCCTGTCAATCCTACCATCCGTCTGGATCTATCATCAATAATAATCAGTTAGGTTTTACACCTCCTTTCTTTACTTTCTTCAGTATGATTCATTACCATAATGTTAAGTCTATATCGTCAACTGATATTTGTACGAAAACATCTCATTGCTTGTGGTCTCATTTAATACTACAAGTATTTCCCACGACGATTTTACAGATACTGCGGTTAGGAACTTTTCTTTTACAAGTTTTTATTTATCTTTTTCCTTGATTGTAGTACCCAAGTCCGATCCGTGTATCAGGATTGAACTTTATCCATCGGCTAAGTTCGGTCCTGAACTCCTAGAACATTGTTTTAGCTTTCTGGAGAATAGAAAGAATGGTTCAGTTTGCGTAACATAGATTATAGTCGTCCTCGTGGTCGAGTGGTTAAAGACCCTTGACTAAAGCGTTGGAAGAACGCTGGAGGTCGCGGGTTCGAATCATTTTTCTAATCAAAATTTGAACATATGTGTTAAAATATATTTAGAAAAAAATTGAAAATACGTATTCACTCTGGACTGGAAAAGAGTGGTAGATCTTGTATCGCCCTGGAACAATACTTTCGTTCAGCATTGTAAGCCTCGTGAAATGGATTTATCCATTTCGTGACTAGAACATAATAACCAGATTTTCAATCCATCCGTCTGGATCTGTAACATACTGTACGATTGCACATGTAAATGTTGTGTAGCAGTCGAAGTAGAGATTGAAATCCTGGATATTCAATTCTAATCACGAAACATGGGTAAATCCATTACACGTGGCTTACAATACTGAAAGGTGGTATTGCTCCAGGGCGATACAAGATCTAGCACTCTTTTCCAGTCCAGAGTGAATCTACATTTTTAAATTGATTTTTTTGCTGTTTTAATTTTTAAAAACATATTTAACACATACGTTTTTAAAATATGAATCAAAAATACATTTTTAATTTTTTTCTTTCACTCCGGCGGGATTCGAACCCGCGACCTCCAGCATCCCTCCAACGTCTTAACTACTCGTACACAAGCGTCTTAACTACTCGACATCGAGGCCGACAGACTGCGAGTTCGACAATGTTATTAATTTTTCCACATTTAATATCTTATATATGTTCATTTAAAACTTGCTAGTGAACATAAGTTCAGACTAAATCTGTAATTAAAGCATGGGTTAAATATGTATTACAATATATAAAAATAAATGAAATTCCTTTTTTATTTATCAGGCCAATTACAAATGCCAATCAGAGCCATAATAACATATCATCTAAGTGTAATTATGTCTATGGTTATTGATATATTGGGATGCCTGATGCCACTCACTCATTTAGGTGAACGATTTACATACTTTTAAAATGACTAACACAAGTGTAGCTCGGGTTGAAAGCTATTGTTCTCATGACCCTGAAATACGGATCTTCCTTTAAATCTCGTGCATTTCGATCGTTTACCAAAATTAACAATACATTACTTCTTATGTTGAAAACCTACAAGAGACGTATTCTTATCCAGCGTAACCACTTCTGGAAAATCTATTGTCAAATATATTTTTTTCTTAAAAGTGTAAATATCCTTCAGCACATGAAAAACTTTCTTTATTACATACGAGTTGCATATTAACTCGGAGTATCTTTTATGAAATTGCAGGAACCGAGAACTCAATATGGGGAACAATATTATATTTAGAATTAAAGCAAAAATATAAAAGTCAAATTGGTTAAGAATTAGGTAAGGCTAATCATAGTGAACTTTTTATTTTTTCGAAGATACTGCCCTGGTTCTTGCCTGCGAGAATATAGAAGAGGGCGAAAAAAGAATCCAGGAGGACCTTGACCATATACTAAATTGGTCACACGACTATGGTTTGGTATATAAGAAGAACTGACAAGCCTAGTGTTAAATGCCATACATATGAGTGTCTACATGTCGATGTCACAATTTGTAGATGCCTTCCATTAGACGCGACTTCAAGTCAAAAATATCTAGGACTCGTGCTGGATAAAACATTCAATTGGATAATTCACATGATTTCCAATAAAGTGTCCATTATTTTCTCACTGAGTAGTTATTGTGGTTCTTTGCTTTTTCCCTCTATCTTATATCTCTGGATTTGTGTTGATGTTTATTGATCCTTTAAGCTTTAGCTTTTTCTCAATGTTCTGTCTCATTTAATTTTTTGTATTCCACTTGTATTGTTTGCTTGTATTGTTCGCTTGTCTTTTTGTTTGTTTTTTTTAGTACTTCCTTATTTTATTTTAATGTAAAGTCCTTTGTATATATAGAAACCCGCCGACAAGCCAAGTGCTTGGCGGGATTTGAGCGAAAAAAGAAAAAAGGAAGAAGACCTTAAAATGAAAACTGTAATCATATGTATAAAATTTCTAATAAAATAAATAAAATCGACAATTAATGGGATATGGTAAGCGCTTGCGAGAGCGATTTCAGATGCATTGGGCAGCGTATATCTCAAAATTACTGCTGGTATGTTGTTTAATTGTATGAAAAAGCTCTTTATCTAGAGTTTTTAAGGGGGTGGTCTGAATTTAATAAAAAATGGACGAAATATCGAATCAAAAGCTTAAATAAAAATGTCATATTTGCAAAAAAATCCGTAATCAGCACGCATGTGGATATTATTAGAAATTATATAAAATTAAAAACATAATTAACAAGTTAGCACATTATCAAATTATTGTCTATTATTTTTATTCCTTATTTTATTTTTACTGATGTTATGCGCCATTTTATATTAATTTTAACTCCATTTTACTCTAATTGCAGAAACTTGTAATTATTCATTAATATTATTTTATACTATTTACTACATGTTTATATTTGTAAATTTTCAAAAAAAAAAAATTTTATTACGTTGTTATTCACTCCACTACTGGTTTGCTACTGTTTTCATCCATCTTTTTCATTATCGTATAATATCATCAGTCTGTCTGAAGAGTTATAGGACAACATTGCTTCGTCCTGTTCTTGATCTAAATTTCGGCAATAGTTTCCCCATCTTTCGTCATATGCTTGCAGATATATCAACATTTTGAAGAATGATTGTATTGTACTATATAATATTACATTAAAACTGATATAAAATAAACACTAATTTTGTATCTATTATATCCACTTTCAATTTATTCAACTGACAGCAAATAGATAAAAGCAGTAGATTTTATTTAAATTTGTACCTTATTGATTTATTTTTGACTTTAAACTTTTTATTAGGAATCGTAACTGTAATCGCATACAGTTGAACAATTTATATAATACCAATTACCTTTCATACTTACATAGGTCACCTACATGAATACTTAAACATAAATTCGTGTTTCATAAAAAAACAATGGTAGATATGTAAGTGTAGTACATGAGCAACACTTCCTAATATGCTCATTATAATTCTTCAATATATCTGCTAATAGATAATGACCCATAATACGGTACAATGAGGTGCCTTCAAACGATAATTGATCATTTTTGAATTGTACTATTATTCTAACAAAAAGACTATTATAAGCGTAATAAGAAACTCACAGCACAGTATTGAAAATGTGATTTACCAGCGTTATTAAGTGTACGTAGTCACTGGTACCCGATCATAAACACAGTGAACAATATCATACAATTCCCCATGATTGATTTATGCACAATACAATGCAGTGTTTGGTTATAGAACGAAACTTTTCTCACGACAAAGCTCTACGAGAATGGCTAAGGTCACATTTTCATTAGGCAAACGCGAAACATGAAATTCTTTTAGTATTCGCCACTTGCGCAAGATGCAATATCTTACAATCTTATAACATACGTAAAACGATTATTCCGTGTAATGTTTGGGCATAAACATAACATCATAAAAAATAATACATCCTCTAAAGATTTAATCAAAATGTCAAAGAGATCTAATTGTTGGTGCATAGCATCGGTCTTGTATGGAGTTACAGCAATAGAACACAGAGCCGAATAACTTCAGCCCTGGAAGACTACGGTTGTAATAACTACGACTATGTCCGTTTGGTAGATTGCAACTGATTTAAGACTGAGAAATAAGTTTACGTCTAAGGATATTTATTTTTAACGTAAGTTTTCAATAAAATGTGAATTATAACTAATATGGGCGCAGTAGTTTATATATAAGAACATTTGATTAACCAAAGAATTAATAAAATAGAGAAAAACGTTTAATGTAAAAAATACTGTCAAAATGTCAATTTGATCAAATGACGAAATGTCAATTTGATCAAATCAAAATATAATGATATGGGCAATCTGAAGTGTAGCTATAAAATTGATATTTAGAACGGAGAATCTTAAAAAACCTAAAAAAAAGATTTTTTTACAAAACGTAGGTCTGGCAGAATTCATTAATAACGATCAATTATTTTTCAGTCGTGAAATTAATTATTGTTCTATCTTTAAACCCCGTACATTACAGCTTACCTTTTTGACTTCCTGACCCCAATTTCACACCTCAGAGTAATAGGATTTTGTGTATAACTCAAATCTTATACAATAATAATATAATATCGTATTAAGGCATAATGATAACCTACCAAATATGTAAGCATGTGTTATGCCTCGGAGCAAACCCATTGCACAATATCTAGTTCTTCTCGCTTCACATATTTAGATATTATCCTTATTTGACTAGATAATCTACGCGTGGGAAAGCGGCAGATATGAACGATTCAATGCTTTTGAAAATCAATTACGGTACAATGAAGGTTGACTGAATATAAAGACTAATTCAATTATAAATATATATTTGGCAGTGAAACTGTATACAGTAATCATTGGTATTAGTAATATCTATAAGAATTGCAATAGTAATAAAGAATCTATAAATAAAAAATATTTATTCAAGAATAAAAAATGCACGTCATAATTGTAATACGCTGTAAAATAATTGTTTGAATAGTTTGCAAACGAATTAAAACTAATATTTGTTATTTTGCGTTATTTATATTTATTATTAACTAGCTTAAATGTGAAATATTCCACATTCGATGATTAAACAATGGGTCAAAAGTGGGTAGGTGTAATACGTACTTGAGCAAGTTTTGACATTTATGGCTATTAGATATCGTAAATTCCACGACTGAATCACAATACTTCGTGAATCAATAAGATAAAGGTTAGCCTTACAACACTGGACGGGGTATTTCGTCTCAAGGATGTATCCTCACCGTCATAAATCACTTGCTTTGTAAAAGAAGATTCAACTTGTTATGTTAGTGTGGATCTACTTGTATCCGCTTAAGAACATCAACACTATCGTTTGCATAATGTAACGATCACAAGAAAAGCTACATTCCGCTCATTTATTACATTAATTATCCTGTTTAGTATTGATTTATTGTCACCAACATGATTCCGGTGTCTCGTGTTTAACATCATTTATATTTCTATTGAACTATTACTTCATTTACAAAAGTAATTTTCAAAGCTCTACAGGGATCAATATTGCTGCCCCATGGAAACTAAAATATTCTATGCTACCCCTCATATTAAAAGGGCTGATGGAAAGAGTAATAAATTTTGATCAAAGAATCAGAATCTTTCAAAGTAATTAGCTCTGTGGAATGCAAAGCGTGACGTGGAAAGAAAATGTTTGGTTATTCGTTGAACATATCTGCAAACATTTGACGAAAGGTGAACGCTTCTGCTGGAGTGAAGATCAAGAACAGGGCAAAGAAATGCTGTCCGATACCTCTCCAAACAGATGAATGATATTATGCAAGCAGAATGAAAAATATGGATGAAAATAGCAACAAAACAGTAGTGGCGTTTTATAAGGAAAGTCTATACTAAGAGTGACAAAAGGCTGAAGAAAATTTCGTATGTCTCCCTGTTTAAATTTTTTATGTCACTATTTATTTCTTGATTCATATTAGCATTCACTACAGGAATATAAAGATATCTAGAACTTCACTTATCCAGGATAATTATTTCTGGAAATAAGACGGAGGATTTGCGAAGTAGTAATGGTTACGTATACCCTAACAAAGAAAGAAAGAGATATATTGGACACTTTCGAGATACGGTACTGAAGGTGAATGCTTTTAATATCGTAGACTGCTGGAGAACGATTGTGTACATTCTGGGGGAGTCAAACATTGGACAAAGGCTGTCTACTACATCTAGGAAACTAGAGCTGACCTATTTTAGACATGTGACTAGGAGGTGCGGAGAAGTCTACAGAAGTGAAGAACGTGAAAGATCTAGCAAAAAATGGTTCTAATCACCGTCATCCAGGATCGAAAAGGATGGATAGTGATCTTTACAGTGGTAATATTGTTGACCACGACACACAGTCGTGAGCAAATCGAATAAAGAGAGAGAGAGAGAAATTAGCGTGGTATGTATATAAATTTCCGTGGAAATACCAAGTTCTCACATACTACCCACACCATCTAAATTTAAGATGTATACATTTTACCATATATGAATTATACTAAAATTCCAACATACACATAAACATCGAAGTTTTAGTACACAATAAAAAAACAGTAATTTATGACTACAAGTAAAGTTGGTAAAATTTACAATGGGCTACTTGTGGGCTTGTAATAATCTTAAAAATCTCTAATTATTGAACCAAATATATTAACTTTTGCATGTTCTCTTTCTCTTCATTATCCATTTGGAGATTTATGTTTCTCCATCCTTCTTGGTTTTGTGCCACGGTGAATGCCACGGTAAGTGCCAAATTGAATAAAAATTCCATCAGCTTCTTAATATGATTCTTTCATCTTGCTGATGTTCGTCCCTTAGTACGCAGGTCTTCTGCGTTTTCAGTCATCAGTTTCATCAGATCCCATACCTCCAAGCGTTCTTCTCTTTCATATAGTGGACATGAAATCCGTCTGTAGGAACGACACATTCTTCTTCAGTCAAAGCTTCACCGCATTTCGAGAACGCTTAAAATATCCCTCCCTACTTTTTTAAAGATCCATAAAGAGCTATAGAAAACATTACAAACGCGATCGGACAAATCTTTGTATTCTTGGCAATGACTGCTTTCTCTCGCGAGTCTCTCTAATTTTACCATTCCTTCTTATTTAACATTCTCACCCTCTGCATATTTACTGGGGAATACATTTATATATCATTCAACCCCAACAGACTCTATTCGTGGCGAATAATCTTATTTGAATATGTATTATATACGTGCCATCAGCAAGCCTTTAAAATCTCAGCGTGAGCTGGAAAATAAATATTAGATATGAGAACATAAAGATGCATTTTAAATATTGCCAATATTTCAGTTCAGAAATATTCCCGAATTTATTTTCCTGTGTGCTTTACTTTGTATACTTGCAAGTTGCTCTTTTCAGAGAAGATCCACGGCAATATTAGTTACAGAAATGACAATTCTAAGGTGAAAATATACATAATTACCATTAATGTTATACTACAGCATCAATCTCTGGATGAAAGGTCGCCATGAATTTAGTGAAATACTGTACCCACGTATATAAATAATGGGGATATTTTCAAGGATATTCGGAGTCATCATTTTTGTAACCAACTACGTCACTTACATATTTATATAACAAGAAGCAATTTACCAATAAAAATAGAGGTTGTTTTACAAAGTCTAATACGTATTTGGTCATAGGCATCTACGTGATAAATGCAACTCGATATGGTAAATATTCTAGGGATACATGTTTAATAAAAACAAAAATGTAATTATTATTCTTGCAATTTTTTCTCTTAAAATTGCAATGGTTACCTTCTGCACCATAGTAAACAATTCGACGATATTCATGTGAATCGCGAATTCCTGACTATTTTAAATGATCGCAACAACTCTGCACTGCACCACCTAAAGTATCTCTAAATTATTATCTTTTTGACGAGTGATCAACTCGTAAAGACTCGTAGAGATGACAGACTTCGCCTCAAGATGCTTGGTTCCCTGCCCTGCTCCCATCCCCTAATTTGTGAGTAATGATCGTCAACACAATCACACCCTGTTCATGATGCGGTACTCTCACCTATTATTTAAGCAAACACTCGACACATCACAGTCTGGCTAATTTTTTAACCGATAGACACGCCCTGAAAAAGAACACTCCAGTAGTCCAAAACGTTAGCGAAAAATGCCATAACACAATATAATTACCAAATAGTCATTGACTTCCAAATTTTTCACGTAAAAGCCTACGACATTTAGAGCCTTTTCACGATATGAACATTTCCCAAAAAGTAGTTTTCCTCAACATTCCTCTCTCCCACATTTTAAAATTGCAGATATGTTTAAGGAAAATCACTCAACCAAATACCACCATATATTTTAAGCCTTTGCACACAATCCATTCTTTCTTTCCGGAGGAAAATGTATCGAAATAAAACTAAATAATTCTCCAACTTTTGAAAGCACTTCCAGAATGTATTCTCATATAATCGTTTTAATTTCACAAACCCATTACCATTCCTTTACCTGTCTGAATATGGATATAGATAACCGACATTTAAGCAACTATGAAAAAACAACAATCCAGATAGTGTGGGGAATAAAAGTGTGGGAAGCGTGGAAATCCTGATAATAATATTCAGTTAATCGGCTATTAGTATAAGTTATAATAATATTCCGTAATAGTAATAATATTCCGTTCACTTACAAACAGATGTCTTGCTCAAATGATATTGTAAGTATGACAATTCATCAATCATTTCCTTTTCTTGAATATTAATTGAATGTGCGGAACACTTGAGAAAACCATTTTAATTAATTTACATCAAACACTCGACAAAAAGACTTTTGAACAAGATGTCTGGTCACGTAAACATTTACAGTTTTTTTTCTAACAGATTATTCATTATAATTTTTTTTGACATTTCTTACCGCTTCGTCTTATGAATGAAAGCAAACTGGAGGTGACTGAACCTGAATATATAATATATTAGATGCGGACATATGTTAACTACTACTTCAAACTGAATAGATTATATTCACAGACTTATTTTTTTAAAGTAAATTCATAAAAATCTTAATAAGAAATGATGCTTTGGTGATTTGATCATATCGTCAACCACGTGGTATAAATATTTATTTTTATTTATTTATTTATACAAATAATTTTTTTTTAATTTTT
>JAPMAF010001363.1:0-11245 GCA_026537445.1 Silvatares holzenthali
ATATTTCCGGTAGATATATTCAATAACAACAAACATTTATAATAATTGGTTTGCCGAAGAAATTATCCATGTCTTTTTGTAAACGGTAGCACTCTTAGCAATATTGTGAGAACAGCAAATTAGCATGTTATGACGCTACGTGAGTGTTCAGATATATTAATTATGCTAATAAATATAACACGAACATCTCAAGGCAAACAATCCCAACAAGTGATAATCATGAGAATAATATAATACTGTGTAAGTATCACACACGCTATTTGAGCTGATATCTGTCCATGGGCCACATAAAACGACAGATCGGATATAATCTTAAAAGTGTGATTTAAAGGATTTCGGAGTCTGTTTGCTCCCTTTGTTGGCATAAATAACACGGTCGAATAAAGAAAAATTTGCACGACGCGTTCATCCAGTAAGATTTGTTTTCGCTTGGATGATGACCACTACCTGATTGTTACTTAATCGGCGATTATAAAGTCAATTTAATTTTATTTTATTAGTATTTAACCACAATACGTTTAAAAAAATAAAAATGGTTAAAAATTTATAATTTTGTTAAAAAAAATGTGTATTGTAATTAATTATTTGTTACATTTGGATTAGGTACTTCAATCAATTACTTACTTTGAGCATAAAAAAATATTTTTTTCTCAAAAATACGGTTCGGAAAAATTATTGAATTTTCAAATATTTTTTTTTTCAATTCATTTTAAAAACTTCTGTAATAATGACATGTTGATAGAATAGAGATAGTTGAAGAAGATGTTTGATATGAATACCATCACATTGCTTCTAACAGACAGAAAATAATACAATGTATTATTAAAATAGACTTGTTCAATTACTCAGTTATTATGTCAAATTTATACCCAATATTAAAACTAACATAAGGTGTTAATAATGACGCAAACAGACGTAAAGAATCTGCGATCGAGCTCATAAATATGTAAATTTAGATAATGCATTTTTTCTTGTATTTTCATACAGAAAAGCAATTTAATTTTTTTTTTGGAAAACGATATCTGAGGTTAGCCCACATTTAATCAATATTTATGTGATGCTTTTCTGGATATTTTACCTTCCTAAGTGTTGTATCTGATTATTGACGTAGACATCTACCTGACGAGTGCTATACCACATGGTGGATTAGAATTATAGTGCAGTGCCTTCTCATTTCCCTTCATAGCATATCTATTATAAGGAAATTAATGACACCGCTGCTGCCCGGTGTCACTTCAATACGATCACACACTTACAGCTCTAACATTTAAAGTGATCATTCTCCCGATGGCAAATCCATAGAAAAAACGATCGAAGACCCCACACCTCGACAAGGTACATCCAGAACACAGCCCCTTGTAATTGTTCCAAATTTACAAGCATACTACCGCTCTAACATATCAAGTACTTATAAGTAAAAATCAATTCAAAGTGGAATTTTTCTGTCGGTTATTCGAGGATTTCCCCAGATCTTAGCAAGAAGGCAATACTGTTCGGGAAGACCATAACCAATAAAATACATACCATATAATTAACATAACATCATAGCGTATCAACATACAATATTTTCACTTTCCTCTATCATATTTCGTCACTATCATACAAATAATACAATAAATTCCAATCGTTATCTGTAAAAATGTTAATCAGATATTTAAGACAAAAACTGTACGGCGCTCTCGGGGTATTTTTTTTTCACAAAAAAACGGCGCTTATTAAATAATCCATGTAATAAATAAATATTACTTTAATTCTATACTTTACTAGTAATTTGTAGATATTTGAGTGTGAGCTTATAGCTCAGATGCCATTTCTGTTATCTAACAAAACCTTTGCACAATGCTAAAATAATTGGGTTCACTTTATTTCGGTTATTTTGTGATCCGTTTTTAAATTCTATTTTATTTTATAAGTATTTAACCACTATATATAATATAATTAATCCTCACAACTAGTTTTTACTGTCAGTAAGTCATGATCACGGAAGTCTTTAAAATTCATTTTGAAGATTTCCGTGATCATGATTTACTGATAGTCGAAAATAGTAACAAGGATGAATTATATAATGCATTGTGATTAAAGACCAAGAAAATTAAATAATTGAGTTTATTTTCTTGGTCTGTTTTATTTTTAAAATACACAACGTTCATGTCATGTTTCAAATGAAAACATTACTACAACTGTAATACATCAGATAGTACTCGTATTCCCGCGGGGATTGGTAGATACAACTGAGACTAGCACGCCTACTCTTTACATCATGTTCAGCGGTAGCTTTGTGCGAAGAAAGATGATGGATCGGGTTAATTGAAAAAAATATTACCTGCAGAAACACGTGACGGTCTCCTCAACATCGAGCGGGAGGGCGAATCCCCTAGGCGGGGGGCCCACGGTGGTGTACCGCACGTGGAGCGCCCGCGCCGCCGCCCCTCGCGCGAACATGCCCGAGGGCCACATGGGCCCCGTTCGCCACCAGCCCCCGGCGCTCCGCCGCGCGCCCCCGCAAGGGCAGAACACCTCAATTCCCAGTTAACCTCTCCTTACAGTCCCATCACAATCACAATCAAATTACTCTGACGTTTGAAACGCATTTCAGGACTTTGTGCGACGAAATAACAAATATAATTATTTCAAACTAACACTTTGTTTTACTTTATCTAATGAATGTATAACAAAAATATATGATAATGTATTAAAAATGGCAGGAATAACTTATGAAACACGATAACTTGCGGCCAAACAAAACACGTGCAATGCTTGAAATGTTAAAAATACTAATGAAGAAAATACTCGTACAAGTGTACGTTACGGCGTTACGGCGTTAAAACAACAGCAAGTGACACAATAATTAATTTACAAATTACACAAGAATGATGCCTTCAATGTAGTTAAAAAATCGGTGAAAAATACACCGATTACTTTCCATACATTAATTAGGCGGAGAAACCTTGACGAGTCTGATTTAGATTAAAATAAGACAGCGGCTTTCCATTGGTGGCACAGGAAACAAAAATCAAGATATCTTACATCATTTTAACGTCATGTTTAGTACTCAATAAAATGTAATTGAAATTTGCTGAAAATGACAAAAACTTATATAATTTACAACACATTTCGATGGAAAATAGAGTTTTTATGGATTCCTTAATGACCGATCATTGTTAAGTGTTCAAGTGAGGCATGACGGCTTGAAATCCTACTGAATAGTTATTCTCGGAGGGTTTATTCAATTGGTTATGACAAACCAAAACAAGACTATACATATATATATATATATAGGATTACGACACTCAGCGATAAGAAACACGAGAAGGAAGAATGATTATGACCATACTCTGTTAGAAATAAGGGTAAATTGAAAAAGAAAAAAAAGTTGACTTTGATTCATAACAAGGAGGTACCCACTACGCAAAATATTATATAGACAAAACACCTAATACGTAAAAATAAACAAACGACATATTTACGTCGACAATGTACTTAATAATATTAAATACTTATTATGATTATTTTGTAATATTGCCTTTATAATATTGATTTGTTTAATGATTTCGGAATTATGATCACACGAACCGCCACAGAGCAAGCGAGCACAATAAAGTATCAAAAATGACGTGAAATCAACGCGTTCTGCCAGGCAGAAACCTTTTGTGAAATCGTTCTCTATTATACAATATTATACACACTCGTATTCGACGCTAAACAAAATCATGTACACAAAAGCACAATAAATATTTAGCAATCTTATAAAAAATGAGTCACTGGGAACGGAGATTGCATTGTGACACTGACTTCCGCTGGCAGATAACGAGCATTGCGTCTCACGATGGTCGAATAATATCGATACACCTAATACTTGACCGTTATAAGAGAAATGAATATACGAATGAACACAAGTAAAGGATGAATATGCACGGTACAATATCAAAACGAGGCACGGCTCTCAGGTAACGTCGTTCACTTCACAGCTGTCCGCGTTCGGCACTGGCGCTAACCGAGAAAGCGTAGTCGGGATTCGGTGATAAGAGAACGTAGCGCTAGCGCGATTGCTATGACACGATCACACGATCAGATAACCATTAATGCCAGCGCGACCATCCTCCGATGGGTACTATTATAGTACAGTATAATATCATTAAAACAATGCTTCGTCGCGAATGCGCGCGCGCACACTGAAAGATAACAAAGTAGACATCGTACGAATTCGTTAATCCCACCTGTAAACACACTGCCTCACGTACAAAAAACAACCAAAAATTTCATTTCTTCACCCGTTAAACATTTTACAATGAGTTAAGTACATACATGCATTGTTCGGCGAGTGTTCTGTTCTAGTCGTGGATGTGCAATGTACGAGTGTTACCTATACGAGTCTAATGCATCGGACTTTGGCAATGCACGTAGCGAATGAAGAAATGAAGTTGAACTGGCGACCGGTGTTACATTGAGAGGAATCATTACAATACGATGACGGATATCAGCGGTTCTTTGCCCTACGTTAGTAATTTTGTAATAATGTATCCTATAATATGATTGGGATTTTTTAAAATGAAAATGCAATCAGTGTCCAATGCGATAAGTCAATAACTCTTACGGGAACCACGTAAGATTCAATTCAAACTATAGAAGAAAGGTCGGGATGACCTGTTTTTCTACCGATATTTTCATAGAAGCTGCTCTCAGAAAAAGGCCTCACTGATTCCTCAGGTTGCTACGTTTGGTAGAGCCATGAGATATGCTACTGCCCATTACCAATCCCTTTACAGATGATTTAGAGATGACCTGGCTATGGAATGACATTCGATCGTCAGAGTTTTCTCCCATCTTTAACACGAGCCTTTTCAGATCTCACGTAATTCCACCCTGATTTTAAATTTTCATATTATAGCAAATTCCATTACATAAAAAACGCAGATTATTATGGAAAATATCATAAGCGTTATAAATTCAGACAAATATCATATGGCTTAATATACAAAGAGTATAAAATTAACTATTCTATTTAACTTGACTTATATATTCTATTTAACTTAATACATCATTAATACTTAGTTTATAAGAAGTGATTTCATATCAAGATGAAAGAGAATAGGTTAATGATAAAACAACGAAATATGGTTATGACATCATGTGCTGAGGTTAGTCTTTCTTTACACAGGATTGTTTAAAATACTTATCTGCAAGAATATTTCAAAGCAAGCAGTGTAGATCAGTATAATATGAAACATTTTGGTTTTGTATGTGTGTGTGTGTGTGTGTGTCGCGAATAGAGTAGCCAAGGGAATTAACGACGTCTGTTCATTACACTGAATAAATGATGGAAAAATATTTAGCTTGTATTTAAGAATATCGAGAAGGTTCTACAGCTGTTCTATAATAGAGCGCTATGGATATTGAATGAACGTGACCAACTGCTGACGATCAAAGAATTCCACAGCAGCGTGTATTTGAGAACTCTCAGATACGCATAATATTTCCAAGCCTAAAGAAAAACACGATAAAACAATCGTATAAGCTATCTGCAACACCCCGAAAAAATTACATCTTCAAACAAATACACTACGTATATTTTTATAGTAAATAAACAATAATGTATATATATATATATGTAGCTATATTATTAACAAAACTAATTTAAACACCGGCTCGCATTCGTTGTGTATACTTAGTTAAACTCAATATCCATTATTTTAAATCACCTCTTGGTCTTGGACAAAAAATCATCGGCACAAATAACGTGATAGCAAAACACTTCGTAAATAGGTCACCGGAAAAATCGAGAATCATAAACAAAATGTGGTCCGGTAGCGAAGTTGTTTTGTTGCGAATATTATGCGAGCACTAACTATGCGAAATGTGGACGAGTTGGCAGGGACTGTCCGAGTCCACGGGATAGGTGAAGAGTCAGAGAGGTGAGGAGGAAGTGAAGCACTTCAACAACCGAGAAGCCTTCTGACTTGCCAGCGGCACCGGTCACTCGTAGTGGAAAACCAGTGCCGCATTGTGCCGCTCCTCTTGTAAACACTGAGGAAAATGTGATTCGAGATTGCGTATTTTTTTAGTATTCCCGCATAGAAGGGACCACCGAAGCTGGCCTACGACATCATAAGACGCTATGTGGGATGAGGAAGACTTAGGGATAGTGTAAAATTAACGCGGGGCTTGAAGAGGCTCATGTTATAGGTAGGAGGAAACACTGACGACGGAGGGTCATTCCACAGCCGGACCGTCTCACACAAGAAAGACTTGTAAAGCACGTAAAAGTAAGAAATCGAGTGAGTGGTGCACTAAACGCTGTTATATCAAACAAAAAAGCTATCCAAGCGTGGTCAGATGGCAGCACATAACGGAGTGTTGGTGCCAACTTTGAAGTACGGAAATGAAGCGTGACATAGTAGAAAAATAAATTAAAGTAGAATAAATGCCGTTGAGATGAGATCTTTTAGAAGAATGTGTGGTAAAACAGTGTATGACAGAGTAAGGAATTCATATATAAGGAGAGTGTGGAGCGGGTACGAGAGTTATTGATAAAAAGGAGAAATTCCTTGAGATGGTTTAGTTATGTTGAACGATTGGATACAGAGTTTAGTACGGAAAATTTACGATGCGAATGTTGAAGGTATGCGACAGATGGGCCGCCTAAGGAAATTGTGGTATGAACAAATTAACCAAATTTTAATCGATGGTTCTGTTCGTAGTCGTAAAAATCGCAAAGTATGCATGAGTAGGGTGTGATGTTGTATTGTAGGTACTCTCAGAAAATAACATAATATTATAGAATCGCTGTTTATTTGTCGCATTTCCTAACATCAGTTTATGAGTTATATATTCTAAATGAGACGGTTTAGCTGTGGAACGACCTGCATTCGTGTTTTCGTTTCTACTTCGTGGTATTCCTATAAACGTGTGACAATAGGTTCTATTTAAGTAGAAACCAAGAACAGCATCTACAGCACATCGTTTATACTTCAAGAATTCAGAAAGTCTTCTTTTAGTGGGTGTTCGGTAAATATATAATATTCATTATCGAGTTGTTGACATACGGAACATATTTGAATGAGAAAATAATAATTATTATTTCAGAATTTCATTGCGGCAAATTGAAATCGTTTGCATCGTCGCCGCGTTCGACGTAAATGATGAAAACTCGGGAGTAATCGTACTTTGAAAATGATTGCAATAAAAAGTCTTCTGAAAGGCCTCCAAATCCTGGAATCCAACGCTGGTTGGCAAGGGAGAGTATTTTTTAAAGAAAAACGCAAATATGTCCTGATTCAACCTATCTGGATCTTAGATACCGTTAACTGCATCGACCACATCTATGTCTACGTATGAAAGTGATTACTGAACCTACCTATACATCACGACTCATAATTAAGAAATAGATAAAGAAGAAAAATTATGATGAACGACTATTTATAAAAGAAGGCTTTCAAAGTTATCGTCTTAAAAAAATCTTTAATGAATTTACTCATGACTGAGCATCGTGTGTCATGATGTTCCCTACGAGAATAGTATTTTTTGTTCTCGATTTTGTGTTTTAAAGACTATGTTCAAAGTCTTGACAACTTCTTAATTTGTTCTTCCAGAGAGAACACAATTATCGCACATCCGATATAGTTTTAAAATTTATAGTTCGCAATGTACTGAAATGGTTGATAACAACTGAAGCTTGAATGTAGATGAATAAAAACGACTAAATCATTTCACATCATGAAAATACTAACCCAAAGCAAGTACGATGTTCTTAAATATTAATTAAATTTATTTACAAAAAATGTTTAGTCTCGTTCGACTCCCGGTAAACTCGAAATAAAGTGTTTGATTAACCGGAGGCGGTCTAACATTTTATTTACAAGCAAACAATAATTTAAGAAACGTGAACTAAAATATTAACGTATTAAAATAATTTGTATAGTGTCGTTTTCATGAGAAAGTCACCTCAAGGGTAAACTTATAATATTCTATCTCGCTTGAATACGCCAAATCGGAATACGTTTGATTTCTGATAGATAATTATACCTTTAAAATCTCAGTATTTCTCAAGTCTTTCAGGAATAGCGCTCTGGAGCGAATAAAATGCAGGTAATTTCGCTAAACAAGACATTTGTTTATGTCGTCTATACCAGATAAGATATTTTATTTCGCATAAAAGAATAACACGTTTCTAATTAAAACATTATTATGAATAAACTCAAATGTAGAACTTGTTTCACTCTTCGAAAGGTCAGAAAAAATCAATAAAAATCACCATGGCAACGGAGGAATAATGTTGTAATGCACTCGAATATAATGAATCAGCATTGCACAACTATCCAAAAATATCATTTTGCCTTTATGAAACGTCGGATGATTAATTAAATCTTTTTTACTTCAACAGTATCAAAATAAATGTATATTTTGAAAATATTTTATGCATGCATAACAAAAGTTTACGCTGGAGAATACAAAGCTATACAAATCATACATACCCCATAAACCAGTCGACAGTATCCCTTAAGTATTCTGGTAGTCGCTCCAGCTTGACGAGAATGTATTTATCGCCTTATCTCGCGAAAATATTTTGGGAAATCAATCCCCAGGATCACCTGCTCCAACTGTCAATATCAATAATTCACAGTCTTGCGTCAAATTTAACTTACACTTCACTTATATTTACTAATCTCATACACGTCTTAAAATTCACAAACGGTTACGTTCCTTTTACGTCAACGCAATAAAATAACGCGGAGACGAATTCATGTACAATTCGTAATTCATATTAAATTCAACGCCGCGCATCGCCGTTCAAAGGCTAGCAGCTGAGCGAAAAATCGCCATCTTGTTTATAGATATTTTATTTTGAGTTGCTAAAATATTGCTACATAGTAAAAATATACACATACAAAACGTATTTTTAGGGTTCTATAAGATTTATTTTGGTGGGATAGGTGGAATATATGTTTGTAAAGAATATCGTTGAAAATGAAAATTAAAAATATTTTTTAACAATGTGCATAATTTATAATGATATTTATTTGAAATGTCATCCTACTTAAGCTATATCACAAATTTGTAATAAAAATATTTTGTTTTGCAGGTGGATTTTTTATATAAATCCACATAATAAAAATATGCATTTCGGTCAAGTGTTATTTTATTATCCTCATTCAATATATATTTAGGAACACGAATTAATTTCTTCTATTTCTAATTTAGTTATAAGAAGAATGTTAATTGTTACTTAAAAATACATAAAATATTGTGTTTTTTTAAAAAGCTTTAACTCTTTAATTTTTAAATATTTTATAACCCCTCTTTCGGTAGAAAAATATTAGGAGATTTTTTAATTCATAATTGCAATATCAGTTTTTAGCTTTTAAGAACATGATATATTACAGTTGTATGTTGAATTTGGGCGCAATGCAAATATTTTTGATCGCTTGGACCGAAATAACATTTATATAAAAAGTATTTTTGAAAAGGCAAAGATAAAATAGGTCTACATTATTATCAACGTTTGTACCATAGATAAATCAATCTTTGCTATAACCTCAAAAGTACTTTAGTTTTGAAACGTCTCGACTGGAGAGGGTTTCTCTGCAAGTCTTCAAAATATATACTGATTGAAGATGTTTCGGCTACCGCTTGGTGAGAGAGTTGATCCTGTGGAAGAAAGGCGTAAAGTCAGAGAAAATACTATTCATAATGTTCTGACTTTTGCTCTTCTTGTGGGCGCTATCAAAATAGGTAAGATTTTATTTAGTATTATATTCCACGGATTAGCCGCTATCTTTATATGCCACGCTATCGAACTTAGTATTAATGTAGCATTTTCAACGATTTTAAAATAAATAATAATTTGCTTACTTTGAATATTCTAATATATAAATGCTTTTTTTGATGAGTTCAGAACTGACCCTTTATTCCTTCCCATAGGTTTTGTCTTTTAAGTCATTTAAATTTTTTTTTGTTACAACTCGTTATTCAACTTATTTATTTATTCAAACAAGTTATATTTTTAACTATACAAATGATTATCTGAACTGTTGGTGACACTTTCAACGAAATTCAAGTAGTGAGTAACTTTACAAATGAATGTGCTGTGACTGTAAGTCATTTTAAGTCACATGTAACTCAATTCTAACCCTATTTCTCACTATCTTCGAATACGGCTCCATTATATGGAATCTATATGAAGCCTGCTATTGCGCATCCCTGGAACGGGTCCTCAAACAATTTCTTAACTGTCTGTATCTTCAAACATTCGGATACTATCCCATCAATTGACAGTTTCGAATATTTTCCTTATGTTATCTTTCAATTCCCTAGAATTATGCAGATCTCTTGATCTCATGCAACATTTTATTATGTTGCTAAGAAGTAACATTCATAATCCATCAGTATTCGCTGCTGTTCCACCACATACCCGTATTGCATCTGGTAACTAATTAAGTTTCCTTGTCAATACGCACGTCAGTTAAAATTAAATGACTCGTTACTCAAACGAGAGAGCAGCCTGGAAGGAGCTCTCAACTTCATAATCCTACACCTTTAGTGCTAAAAGGAGTAATCGATAAGGGTATCGAGAAGATACCCTCACAGACATTACAAAATAATCATAAGAGAAAGGGTGACTTCTTCTCTGGAAGACAGGGCTAGCTGGAGACAATATCACCAAATAATTGACAAAATCTTGAAAATGACAAGTAATTGTTCCGAGAAGCCACGAAGTCCGCATGTTCAATAGGACCCGAAAAGGGACCACGAACAGCAGCGACAAGCTTCTCCCTGTTGTACCTAATGGATGGGTATTCACAAGACCATAAAAGGGGCTCAGAAGTCTGTTTGTTGTCTGATCAAGGTTAAATGATGCAATTCCAGTTAGCTAATAGTTAGTCCAAGCTACCGTGACCAGTTAGAAACTGGGATGTCCAATAACTAGGAACAACCCAGGAGGATCGGAGTCTGGACCTCACATCAGGAAAGAAGTTAAATGTGGCCATCAGGTACTCGCTACCTTCAGCCTGCATGCTCCAGTCAATTACCTGCTCATTTCCCTATCCCTCATTCCTCAACAAACCTTGGTGCCTGCATGCCCAGTACCAAGGCTGCGCGTCTTTTTAACAACCTACTGAATGCCTTGGACATCTTTCACGACCCACTATTACGTATTATGGAAACATTGCAAAAAATAGTAGGTTCTCAGTTGACCAGCTACCTGAACTCGACAAGGCTACTAGATGGAAGTCAGTCGGCATACAGG
>JAPMAF010001364.1:0-11241 GCA_026537445.1 Silvatares holzenthali
GCAAATGTTTGGAAAAACGGATCGATTGAAGAAAAATGGAGGAAGCTGCAAAGTTCTTCAGTCTAATTTACTTTTTTTATACATTTTTGTTTTTTTATTTTATTGCTTTAAATTTTAACTTTTGTATTTTTGTATATAATTTCTTATATGCATATTTATTAGTCGAGTGGGACTGCACACCCCTCCCCTCGACTAGGAATAAAAATGTTTATAATTATTATTACCATACCAGATTTTAGAATGATAATGAATCTATGCTGATGCTGTTAAAATTATCATACATTGTTTACTTATGGAAGTTGCAGAATGCGTTTGATCGGTAACAGATATGTTGAACTATGACTAGTTTAAATATCTCAATGGTTACTGTTGCATTCTCAGTCCTTTACCATTGTGGATTTTTTGTAGGAAATAAAAAAAATATATAACTTATTTAACTATCAATGATTTTTTTTCAGGCAAAACATTTGGTTCTCGTAGCTCTCAACAGATACATATCAGAATTCATACCGGCGAGCGTCCGTATGCATGCCGTTTCTGTTGGAAGGCTTTCGCTGATGGTGGTACACTAAGGAAGCATGAAAGAATCCACACTGGTAATTTTTTTTTTAATAATTTAAATATTATTGATTATACAAATGTTGCTGTTTTTAATTCACATAATTTTTAAAAAAAGTTTCGCACTCCTATAGCAATATATGCTATGATGTTTATTTTAATATTATAATATTAACCAGGTGAAAAGCCGTATGCTTGTGCCGTATGCCCGAGAGCTTTCAATCAGCGGGTTGTTCTGCGGGAACACGTACGATCGCATCATTCAGCTCCGGATGCCAGGCGCGGTACAGGTATGTTATTGTAATGACATACGAAACAATTCCGTTTATTAAATAATTATGCGAATAATTTACGTATTTGATTTTAGGAGCCGCTCCATTTTACTGCTCAGTGTGTGGTCGTCTACTTCATACGTCAGGGGACTTGGTGCAACATTTGATTCAACATTGCGATGCCAACACCGCTATGAAACGGCAGCCCCAAGTATGAGTTATTAATTTATGTGTCACCTATGAATGAAGTTTGTCGGCGAATTATCATATCTCGTTATTGCAATCTTTTATTCGCAGGTGGGACCTAGGAAATACAAACGGAGACGAAAATTAAAACCTCACGAAATGGAAGCCCTCTCTAATCATTCTGAGAAGAACGATTCCGATCATAGTATTCCAGAACCTGAAGAAATCGAGGCACCGATCGCACCAAAGAGACGTCCGTCGCAAGCTAAGAAGCCCAAAAAGACCAAGCCCACCAGCCCGCCCGTCGAGGAGGGGTATGACTCTGTGATGCGAAACATAGTTAACTCTAATCAGATCGTAGATTCCGTTATCAGTGGAAGTGCGAGGACTAAAGGGAAGACCAAGAGTAAACGGGGAGCCGAAACACACGCGAGGCCGAAGATGATACATACGCAAAAAGCTCGTGCGGCGGATGGCGACACCCCCGCGGGGAGGCGGAGAGGACGTGCGGCCGCTACCACTTCCGTTACCACTCACACTGTCAACAGTAAGGATGATCGGATCCGGCCGCGCACCAAGAACGTCAAGTACCACGAGCCGGGACGTCCGCCGACAGCCACTTTCCCCGCTTCCGTCAAAGCTGAACCGGACACAGATATAGCGGCAGATTTGAGAGAAATTCTTCGCGCACCCACTCCGCCGGAACCTAATCAGATTATCACGAGAAGGGAACGGATTAAGAGAGAACCGCACTTGTCAGAAGGAGAAATCAATGAGAATGGTAATAGTATAACCGTGAAAGCTGAAATGGACGAAGGACATATGGAAGAAGGACCGTTCCGTTGCGAAATGTGCTCTCAAGCCTTTCCTCTCCGAGAGCAGTTGTTGCTGCATGTTCCCATTCACATTTGACGTTCCCGAAGAATTCGGGCGCCATAGCGCAAACGTGCCGTTTGACAGCATCCGGCAGACTGCTGATCAGACGACTGTTCGGGCGGCTGATTTGGCGCACGTGCGCAGATAGTGTGTTGAGTGCGATTAAACTTCCATCGCAAATTAAACATTTTTAAAATGATGTGCATTTGTGAGTAGCATTTTTATCACCTGCGTCGAACAATTGCGCGTTATTACATATTTAACAGAGTTTTTCTGAATCGTATTTTTATACTTTATTCAGACTATTCCAAAATTATTAATATAAAATTTTATAATGGAAAAAAGGATAACTTGTGTGGGGTCAGATATCATATCATTACAAATTATAACTTACAATTCCTACCTACCTGAGGTGTTATTCTCACGAAAACGGCGCTATATAAATTATCCACGTTAATTAATACCATTTCATATGTAGCTATAATACATATAATTAGCTGGATATGCATGTGTATTGTTTAATAAGTTTTTGTGTTTAAACTGAGGTAATAATCGACAAATTATTTCCAAGGTGAAATTCCTGACAATCTAGATCACACTCTATAAACTTTAATTAAAGATGTACAGAAACAAGACTAATAAACTACCATAGTATTAGCTGCATCTTAACTGCATTCATTCATTATTTATTTCATATTCCGTTTGATAAATCGTGAATTTATGTTATGTAAATATTGATATTGATGTCACCAGAATCTCAGGAAGTAAATATTTCTCAATGTCGAAATTAAATGATTCCGGATTCAATGATTTTATTAAATATATTAAAACGCACCAGTGATATATCTTTCTATGAAAATCACAATATTTTAAAAGTTACGTTTCCACATTATGTTTGTTATTTTACTCATTTTGTTGAAAAGCTTGAATGTTTTTTTTGCGAAATTAGTTATGCATACATATTGTTTATATATTTTATTTTAATATTGTGTTCCTTAAACTAATAAACATCCAAGATAGTGATAATATGTAGTAACATGTCCACGTCATAATAACTGAACGTCCTCCTTGTATATAAATATGTAAATTTCATAATATAAAATAGTGTCATTTATGAATGCCATGGGATTGTAAATTCTATTTTGTTATTGATGGTTTTCGGTATAAGTAGTTTATGAATAACACTTTTTTTTATGAAGCTTGTCCAAAGTATTTTAAAGCAAAGAGCATTGATGTTTTTAGTACTCTTTGTATAATGGAGACTTTATGTATTAGAATGATTGTTTTTAATGTTTGAATATATGCATTTATTACTGTTATTAATTATCAGTACAGTATCTAAATATCTACAGTATGAAGTGTGAAGTTTACTGGATTACTTTAGAAATGTTCAAGCAAATCAGTCAATAATTTCAGACATGTCCACCAATTTGGCGTAATCTTCCTATCATGCACAATGTGCATCATTTGCGATGATAGTTTCTCTCAGTATGGAGAATAAAAAACTTTGTTGAGTGTGCATGCAGTAAGCTCATAATAATATATGTGAATTAGCAATTATTAAAAAGTTCTATATGATAATTATCTGGTAAATCGCTGCCGTCGTATAATATTCATGAATCATTTTGTGTTGGGCTTTTGGTACTATCACCTCTCGAAATTATGTGGATCATTATCTTTCAGTCACTTCTAACCAGCAATAGATTCACATTATTTTGTATGAAACTTTAGTTTTGTTTCAGAAGCTACTAGCATATAAGGATGTAAATTGATATTTAGTTAGCCGTACATAATAATTATTTTACAATAACGTTTCACAATCCAATTTGTATTGAACAGCTTTAAATAAAGAATTATTTGCATTATTTTCTTCAAAGCTCTCATATCTGTGGCCATATACACGTAGATAATACAATAGCATATTAATTTGCTATAATGATTTATGTATATAATTTATGTAAAGGATGTGATATAATATTATTCTGTGTAGACTTTGTACTATTCATAAAGCACATATTGTAATATCATTTTATTTCGAATATAACTTTTATATTTGTGTAAATAAATCATTTAATACCAGATAAATTATAGGCCTAAGTATTTGTGCAAGTTAATAAGGAAAATATCAGATATCTTTTCTTGAATTATAATAATACAGTTAAAAATGTGAAGCGCATTCCAGTTTCGAACCTATGTATGTATAGTTGGTTGTCAATTTTATTAATTAAAGAATAATGCATGTATATTATTTCTGAATTGGAGTCATTTTATTTAAGGCCATGACAGGATTTACAAGGGTCATTTTATAAATTGTGCACATATTTTTATATTTACTTACATGTGACAATATCTAAATAAATGAAAAAAACACCTGCTTCTTCCTCAAGCCCGAGCTTCAACCGACGTAATGTTCATTATTACGCAGTGCCCTTGAGGTGATATTCTCACGAAAACTGTGCTATATAAATTATTCACATTAATAATAATTGACATATCCTTCGCTACACAATATGTATGTTGTCAATGTGCATTATTTATGTAAATACCCTCATAAAACAGATGCGTTGTTTCAGAACTATACGGTTGACAGTAGAATTTATAAATTATTTGTTTTAACATTTTTAGAGCTTGAAGAGTTTAGGTCATCATATTTATGCATGTTTCCAAATGAACGATGATGTTAAATAATGAAGGAATGAAAATTAAACGTTATAGGAAGAATGTACATTTTTCGATTTTATTTATCAATTATATGTGATATTTCTTGCGAACGTTTATATTTTATCAATATTCTTCATCATTTTATTCTTTGCCTTCTTGCCAGTTTTAGAGTAGTAACATCAGCTAATAGGAATGAGGAAAATGGATAATAATTGTGGTACTATTTGTATTGTATTATAAATTAAAAAATAAAAAAAAATAAAACATAACGTACTCGAGGTGGGCTGTAATTATACCATTAATGTCATAATTTTTTTTACCACATTTAGTCATATATTCATACACAGCTTATCATTTAATATGCATTTAAAATGAGTGTATTTATACATAACTATGCTCTCAGTCATCTTGAATTAATTACATTCATACACAAAAACTATTATATAATTGAAATATGCTCCTGCTAAGTTTTTCTAGGCCTTCCTCGTACACTTTTACCAGTTAACTTCACCCTGTAGATCTATTTTATTAACCTTTGATTCGCTCAACATGTCTAAACTATCTTAAACACCAATTATTTGACGTTTTTCTTTGATGTTTTCATTTTTGTATCTTATCACTCCTAAGGACATTCCCGCATATTGTTCTTGGCAACATCATCTCCTCAGCATTTATTCTGCTTTCATCTTTCTTTTGCCAAGTTCACGACAAAGTGGGTATCAAGATTCCATTATGTATAGCCAACTGTGATTCCTTGGAGAGGCTTCATTGTGGATTACCGAATGCCATTAACCTTATTACCTGCAGATACTCTCCTATACCTATCCTCGATTGCTCTACCATCATTTGTGAACCTGCTCCGCAGATAAAATCATGAAAGTAAAAGGATTCCCTTGTTTCAGACATTCATTGACACAATACTTTAGATAACTGTGTTGAAAAAAAAAGCAACAGTTTAGCTTGAATGATAAGAATTAGTTCCGAAAAGGGTTAATATAAAAAGACATTCTCAATGAAATTCAGAAACTTCACTTTACTTACTAAAATGGTATGAAAGAACTATTTTATGGATATAAATATGTATCCTATGGGCTTTCTAGAGCTTATAAAATTGATATGTGTGCCTGTGATTGGAAAAATAAATTAATCACTTTTCACTTGTAAGATAGCAGAGCAGCCTTTGATATTAGTTTTGTTTATTGTTTTGATGGCAGTGTTGATATTTACCAGAATTTGTTTACAAGGGCAATACCAAAATTAAGCTCTCTTAGTTTTTTAAAAGTAAATAACAAAATATTTTCAAAATTGATACATTATTTTTAAACTTTAATATTTCTCTATTTTTTACATAATTGTCATTTCGGTAGATGCATTCTTATATGCTCTTTCAGTTTATATATTCCGATGTCGACCAGCTGTCACTATTGTGCTATTTAATGGCAAAGTAATGAATGTGTAAATGTAATTGAAGCATCAAATCATTTCTTTCACTTTGTTATTGTTCCGGTCAAATTTAGGTAAATAAAAAATTGATAATGACATGAGCATACAAAAACTGTCACAGAGCCTAAAAAAGTGCATCTACCAAAATGATGGTTACATAGAAAAATATTCAAACTTTAAAATAATATATTAATTATTGAAAATAAACTTTTTTCTATTTCTAAAAAACTATGACACCCTTTGGAATTGCTCGCACATGATGAAAATGTTATCAACAATTTTATTACATAGAGCATTACAATAAATTGTGTTTAAATGTTAGATACTATACCTTTTGATCCCAGCATTCTATAGTGATTATCATCATTTCTGTGATGAAAATGAAATCCACGTAATCATAAGAAATAAACCAATTATTATAATGTAAAGATCTTGTTAATATATTTCAGATCTTGGCAATAAATAATTTCGATCAATTTTGAAGTGATTGACTGACCTGCCCTTGGTGTTTAATTGTATTTGATTTTTAAAATATGTAAAATGCATTTTATACAGCATTGTAAAATTTTAACTTATGTTTGCTAAATTTGATTTTGAGTTAATTTGGGTTGAACGATTCTCTGTTGAAGTTTTGTTAGATATTTTATTAAATATTGAGAGACCAATATGATTGTATAATATTATTTGTAAAAGTTATGCGTGTGAGACTATTACTTTTATATAAGGCAACCATCTGTTGCGCATCTGAATGAATATGTACATATTATATAATGGAACATGTATTTTATTGATTTAATAAATAAACATCATTGTAACAAATTTTAATTTCTTTTCCGATATTTGTTCACATAATGTAAGATGTGCGCACAATGACTTTGGTATTGATGATTGTCACTCAATTCCACCTATTTCCGTACTGAATAGTTAGTCACATCAACTTCACCTGTGCTCATTGAGAAATAATCTAGGAGAGGAAAAACAAATTGCTAAAATTTGCAGCAACATTTTTCGGTGCGCCATTTGATTCACCTAATAAATTCCTTTGGACCTGCCATATTGACCTGTATATATATATATTGTAACAAAATGGCTTTAAGAATGTATACAATATTTATGAATGCATACATGACTTATGTTTTATAACCATTCACAGACCATTTCTATCCATTAAAGGATATTCATCTCATGCTGCGATGTGTGTCTCATGCAAATATTGTGACATTGACCGTCAATCTTATTGATGGGTGTCCCTAGACTGCAATTCAACACCCACTTTGTAAGTCTTATCAATTTATCATCTAGCATTATTTGACCATGGTTTCACTAATCTGTCTCGTTCCCAATGTCAAAGTATCACACCTTCCACACAACTATTCTCACATATACTTCTCATTTCTTACACATTTATTCATCCTGTCTTATGTTTTCCTTATGCCATGATAATACATACTTAATGTTTTGTTGGTGTGACAAATGTTAAGATAAAATTTAATACTGAGTGAGTAGTGATGTAAAGAATCACCATGGAAATTTAAGATGGTTTCTCAAATTTTGCTTGTGCAATAATAAACATGTTTGATAGCACTAAAGCTTGCTCAGATTAGGTACAATACATCATCACACTGTTTCCACATAGAGAGGATCGAATACCATTATATCTTATCTTGAGATACAGTTCTTGCCTTGCTCACAATTATACATCTCCTCATACATGCTCTGCGATTATTACGACTGAACGGAGCCATCCACCAATATTTAGTTGATCTGATCATGCTATGTTTTCCTTGGGCGACCCTCGTACCTTCAACATTAAACCTCTCTGCACCCATTTGCTCTACATGACCAAACCATCTCAATACATTTTTCTTCATTTTATAATTCGCACCTGCTCCGCAATTATTCATTATATCAGTATTTCTCACTCTGTCATATATTGTTTTACCACAGATTCTTCGAAGAGATCCCATCTACATTATTTATTCTACTTTCGTTCTTCCGCTAAGTTCAAGCTTCACTTCCATACATCAACCAACTACCATTCGGTCACTCATAGATATTTTTCTGTTTGATATAACAGTGTTTAGAGTCCCGTTTACTCGATTACCTGGTTTCACACACCTTTCAATGTCACTCACATTTTCCATCCCTCGTGAACATACTTCCTAAGTACATAAATTTTTCGACTTGCTCTAATTCTACACATTTATTTTACATTTGGTTACTTCATCCCTTTTCTCAATTACCATTACTTTCGAAAATTGGGTATGTTACAGGAAATTGAATGCTAAGATATTTTCCTGAAAAATGCATTAAACGTTTACCAGGAGAATTATTAATCAAATGATTAGATTATTTAAATAGTGATATATTTATAAAATTCGTATTTTTTATGAGAAAATTTTGCACATATAAAATAGGCACAAATAGATACAATCTTTATTTGTTTAAACCAGACAGTACTGTGTATAGAATATTCCAGATAACTCATCTGAATTAAAAGAGTTTTCACTTTGTTATATATCACTTTTTATTAAAAGAGTTGGCGACACGTTTCAGTTTTAATTAAACCATTTTCAAGCACTAACTCAAGTTAGTGCTTGAAATGGTTTGATTAAAACCGAAACGCGTCGCCAACTCTTTTAATAAAAAGTGATATATAACAAAGTGAAAACTCTTTTAATTACAATGGAAAAACGGAATTATCACAAAGTAACCACCGAGAACACAAAAAAAACTCATCTGAACTTTAATACAATATAAAGCAATAAAAACACGAAAACTGAAAATAATAATAGATAGTAGATGTAATAATTATGTCTGCTTTTTCCTAATTTTAGTACTCTGTTCATCGTGTTGCTAAGGAAGCCTCCAGTTCTGTCTATGTCATCATCGATGCCTCTGAGCAATCTGTCCTGGCTACGAACTTCATGGCCGATGTCAATAGATAAAGATTTTAATGCACTGATTTTGTCTCCGAGTTCCTCAGCCATGCGATCATTTTCTGACTCCAAAACATCATTGGGATTTTGCGTCAACGGCGTATAGTTGTAATTGTTTGCCCTACGCATCGTGCTTCTTCCTTGGCCCGCCACAGTTGATCGTTAAATGTCTGAAATTAAACATTTACCTAGATTACTTGAATCAAAATTTGAACTATCACTTGTGTAATAAATTCAAAGTTATGTTACACTGATTTCAATTTTAAGTTTATCTAATTAATATTATACACGTCACTGCGATAAACTAGTGACATCAGGATGTAATATTTCTTACCTCTTCTACTATCGAATGAATTTTGGAAATATTCTTCCTATATTAACACTTATCTTTGTTGAATAGTTACGCTAATTTTGACCATAAAGTGATCATTATAGATAAATACAGTATCGTAGCGAAATCGTCTAAACAAAACGTTCAGTTGGCGTAGAGGTTTTGACACATAACACCATAGAACATGAAAAAAATTGACAATTTTGAATCATAGAAAGTCTAAATAGAGCAGAATTTGCAAGACCACAGACTAAAATATCTATGGTGTAAAAGATGTATGGTGGTTAAAATATTTAGATTTGACCCATTATTTTATCAGTTGTGCATTTTTTTTTCTATTTAAGAATTTTGTCCAGGACGACGTAAATATCTTATTTTTCGCACTTGCTTCAGGGAAAGGTATCAACGAAAATATTTAATTTTCAGCAATCTACAATAAATGACTTGCGAATCTTTTGGTCGTGTAAGTCTACGACAATGAATAAATTGATATTTTTTTTATCTTATACACATGAAACACTATGACACCACCTTCCGTCTGGGTCTATAATATACTGTACAATTGCACATGTAAATGCTGTGTAACAGTAGGAGGAGAGATTAAAAACTTGGTTTTTCAGTTCTAGTCACGGATAAATCAATCCAAATCATTAAACGTGGATAAATCTATTTCACGTGGCTTACAATACTAAACGATGGTGTTGCTCCAAGGCGATACAAGATCTACCACTTTCTTTTTTCCAGTCCAGAAGACAAAAGATTATATGTAAATATTTTAAACAAACTACACTTCTATATTAATAATTTTGACTACAGGAGAAATTTTGTATGACTGTGAGGTATAATTTTAAAACGATTACCTTCGAAATATTTTTAATAGCATAATATTAATGTACGAAATATACGGTATATAATAAAAATAGATGGGTTAAACCTGTTATCAGTTTACGGAACAAATTTATTATTAATACCTTATGTAATATAAAAAATGTGTGTTAATTTTCTGCAAGCGTTATATCGATTCTTAACATTTATTTACTTTTTTTTATATTAACTAATATTTATCATTTCTTTTTTCTTGTCATTGTTTTATACTTTTTTGATTTTGTTATGCTAGTGTATGTATATTTTAATTTTCTTTCAATTATTTTTATATTTGGTACACTGTTTTGTAAAATAAATAAGTAGATAATCAATGGAGTTAAAAAATCTTAGGATTTTATATATGTTTTGTGGGTTTAAAAATTCATGAATTGCCTAAATTGCAACACCATATAGTTAGGCAATATTTTTTCTGTTTTATATCATTTAGAATTTGGGGGATATCCAACATCATTATTAATAACCTAATTACAGTACACCATAAAGCATTTAATTTTAATGGTGTAATTTATTTATCTGTATATAGGTCACAAAAGATATTATATGACGAGGGATATTAACCGCATTTTCCGGATATCAATGCAGAGGAAAACGAAGAAAAAATCTAGGTCTTGCGCAGTGGCGATGCCATGAGGATATACATCGGACTAATGTGCAGGCCAGAAACTACAGTGTTGCGCAGCCCCGTCCTTAGATAGTTTATTGCCCCTGGGCACACAATTTACAGTTCAAAAACAGGTTTACGAATGGCAAAAACTGTTTAGGAAAAGCATTCAAAAGTTTGTCCGAATTACATCAGGTAAAATGTACAGTTTATTAGCAAGGTATATGAAATTACTTTTAATCATTTTCACTTGTGTAAACAAATTGCTTAAAATTAAATTTAGTATTTCACGTATTTTCATTCAATTGACATTTCTACAGGCACTTACGGTAATATGAAAATTTTCTTTGATTGAAACGGTTCAAACCAATGCAGTTTAATATCAAGAATAAACTAACAGTAGTAAAAAAACATACTATTCTGTCAAGAAAGTACCGGGAAAAGATCAATAATACACAACATTTTTGTTATTCATCCAAATTTATTTTA
>JAPMAF010001365.1:0-11239 GCA_026537445.1 Silvatares holzenthali
TGTTTCGCTACCATATAGTAAGGTGGGTACCAAGACTCCATTATGTATTGCCAACTGTGATTCTTTGGACAATATATATGATATGATTAAAATATGATTAAAATATCAATATACACACAGCATAGATTCAACTATTCCCTTATTTATTTATTTGACGGTGCAGTGATTCCTTAAGGGGTGATAGTGGGCTGTGAAAGATGTCCAGGGCATTCAGTAGATAGTTAAGAATGGTAATTGATAATGATAATAAATAGTATAATTAAGATAACAATATATCATAATAATTATAGACATCAACAGAATGAAAGTTCGATCTTTGCGATGTTTTAAACATGTTAAGAGAATGACAAACGAAAGAATAGTATATCAAAACTATAGAGCGAATATGAGAGCGGTACTTGGAAGGCCTAGAAGAGCTTTGCAAGAACATTGGTCTCATGGTTAAATACACTTTACAAAAGAGGTGGAGGAACGCCGGAGGTCACGGGTTCGAATCCCGCCGGAGTGAAAAAAAAATATATATAAAAATGCATTTTTCTATTATATGTGTAAACATTATATTTAAAAAAATCAAAAACAGCAAAAAAAAATACATTTAAAAATATATATTCACTCAGGAATGGAAAAGATTGGTAAATCTTGTATCGTCCTGGAGTAATACCACCATTCAGTATTGCAAGCCACTTGAAATGGATTTATCCATGTTTCGTGACTAGAACCGAATAACCAGTTTTCAATCTCTCCTCTGACTGCTACACAGCATTTACATGTGCAATTGTACAGTATGTTACAGATCCAACGGATGGTGGTGTCATGGTGTCTCATGTGTAGTAAAGATAAAAAAAATGTTTTCCAATTTCTTAACAGAGTCAATGTTAGGAGTCTCAACAACCGTCAAGTGTGTGTATGAGGAGATGAATGAATGTGGAAGAAACATGGTTTGTTTTTTAGGACAAGTAGTACTCCATTCTCTTTGCCTATTGCCTCCTCCACATTCATACATCTTGTCACACACACAACGGTTGTTGAAACTCAGACATGCTCCTGCCAAGTTTTCATAGACCTTCAGCGTACTGCTCTCCCACTTCGATCCACACTGTAGATCTGTTTTACAAATTTTTCATTTGACATTGGTTTGACATGTCCAAACCATCTTAAATATACATTCTGTCCATGATTATTATTTTTAACTGGCATTCTTCACTTGTTCTATCTCTCGCTTGTCTAATTTCACTTATTCAGTAAAGTATTCTACTCGTTTCGTTCATTACCAAGAATTTACTAACTATTTAACATTCTGGTTGCCTTATATGTCTATTAGATATCTTGGGTATCACGTCCAAACCATCTCAAACATTCATTCTGTTCATGATTGTTACTATTATTTGACATTCGTCTCTGATATTCTAATTATGTGTACATACTGTTTTTTTATAACAAATCATATAATTAGGCACTTGGTTATTATGTAAAGCCTCGACCTTTATCAAAATTGTTTATTAATTTTTTTGTTATCATAGAACAAACAATTCTTATCTGTGCAAAAACAAGCGTTGAATGAATAAATACAAATTCATTTAAAAATAGTATTTCTTGGTCTCACGAGTAAGATTATCTTATCTTAGGTTACTGGGTAACAAATTCGAGCATCAATCATCTCATAAAAAAAATTAAACAGAATTAATTCTGAACAGTTTAAAAGATTAGCCAAAAAAAAGCTACTGTGATGCATTCATTGTATCATAAAATTCTTTCTAAATTCATAAAACCATAACTGCATTAACTCTCTCAGAATCTGTGGAGAAATTTTTTTTTTATCTTATACTACACAAGCTAAAAATAATAATTTATGTTCTGAGATATGAAGCGGTGCTACTGTATCCGTTAGAGCCTTGAAGGTGAAGAGGCATATTCTATACTGAATTCTTGCTGAACATGGAAGCCAATATAGATCCTGTAGATATGGGGTGATACGATATGATTTCTTTTCATTGTATAGTAATCGTGCTACAGCATTGAAGACGTACTGAAGCCTTAACTGAGTGCCGAGCAAACCAGTATATGAGACACCACTACACCACCATCTGTCAGGGTCTGCAACATTCAGTGCAGTTGAGCATGTAAGTAGTTCTAGCCACGAAATATGACTCAATCCATTTCACGTGGTGTACAATACATCGATACTGCTCCAGGGCAATACAAAATCTACCACTCTTTGTCAGTCCAGAGTGAATATGCAATTTTTTGATTTATTTTTTCGTACATATATTTAAAATCTGAATCGAATATTTTTTTTCACTTCGACGGGACTTGAACCCACAACCTCCATTACTTTAGTCAAATCAAAAAAAAGAATGTAAGGAGCGCAGATATAATTAAAGAATGTGGAAGGGATGCAAGCGTGATTGATAAAATTATGAAAAATGTATCGAGATGGTTTGGGCATGTAGAGAAAATGAGGTTGGTATGAAAAATCTATGATGCAAATGTTGAAGACATAAAGTGTAGGTGCCGCCCAAGAAAAACATAGCATGATCAGATCAATTAAATATTAACGAATGGCTCTGTCCACAGTTGTAATAATCGCAGAGCATGCATGAGAAATTGTATGAATGTGAACGAGGTAAAGAATATATATCCGAATAGAGTAGCGTGGCGCTGGATTCTCTCTGCCTACCCCTTCCAGAAATGGGTTGAAGTTATGTATATATCTATTGGTTCTCATGCGTTCTGTATCAGCTGCGAAGGGACGATGAACAGTTGCATGACACTTAGCCCTACCAAACTCAGCAGCCCGAAAAATTAGTGACACAAGTTTTGAGAACATCTTAGTAGAATAAGCAGATCATTCCGACCTTTCATCTGTGTTCCAGCAACTGAAGTCCATTTTTAAGAACTAGATTATTTATAAAACCGGCCGGACAGAATCCAGCAGATTCTTTTGATACTTGGTGGTCGCCAAACTCAATTGTGAATAGCATCAGCAATTTGTATCGAATGAGGAGTTGCGGCCCAGAGAAGAATCTATGAGCTCTACATAATATATTCAGTTCCATAAGGCTCTGACACTGTTTACTTCAAACAATAAATCTGTTTTACCATTCTTTCATATGTCATTCGCTTGGTATGTCCATACCGTCATTAACACCTGTTGGCCTCGTGGTCGAGTGGTTAAGACACTTGCTTAAAGTGCTGGAGGTTACGGGTTTGGAGTAAAAAATAATAATATAAAAATGAAATTTTCAATGCATTTTGTTCAATCAATGTTACAGACCCAGATGGATAGTGGTGTTGTGGTGTCTCATGTCTAGTATCAGATATAAAAAAAAACACCTAACTTTTTTCTTACTCTATCATACATTGTTTTACCACAGATTCTTTTATGAGATAGAGTAAGAAATACAGATATAAGAAATGAATGCGGAGCAGGGGTAAGCGTGATTAATAAAATAAAAAATGTATTGAGATGGTTTGGTTATGTAGAGCGAACGGGTGCAGAGAGGCTAGTACGGAAGATCTATGACGAAAACGTTGAAGGTACGAGATACAGGGTCGCTCAAGGAAAACATGGCATGATCAAATCAACCATATATTGGTGGATGGCTCTGTCCACAGTTCTCTGCCTATGATTTCATTAATTATATTATTATTACATTTAATTGGCATTTTTCATTTATTATAATAAAAAAATATTTTAAAAAACTTAACTGAAATTTACATTTACATATATACATTGAATTTTTATTCAAGTTAACAACATTGGTATCGCGATCGAATCGTTCCTCAATAGGTTGCCATTATAAATCAGACAAAAATAAATGTTAAGAATGAAATTCTGCTCGCCGATACACACTGTTTACGGGCAGAGCAGCTCTCGAGCGGCACGGCATTATATTTGCATGATTTTAATACATATTTTTACTCACTTCCTTGCGGAGAACGCGTAAGAGTGACGATGCCATGTTGCCAGCCAACTTTATTGACAGCTACGCAAATGCCCACTGAAAATCGTGAATAAAACACTAAAATGGAGGCCCGTTATTTTGGCATACAATTACGTACGTCACTAGATAAGTGGCTCCCGCTTTATCAACTCATATCAGCGTAGTTCGCGAGCGATAACGAAGCGGCCCGCTGAAAAAAATTAACCTCCAGAGGTGACAGCGGACCGTTCGGCGAATATAATATTCCATAGATAATGACGATGTTTGAACATTCAAAAACGTATGTAACGTCAAATACAATTCAGTTTAGAACGCTTTAAAGATTTAACCCTTCAAGCCGGTTATGAAATTGTATTTTTCCCTTACTCAAACATTTTTATACTATTCTACAAATAAGACAAAACGACACCACAATCCGTCTGGGCCTGTAACATTCAGTGCAGCATATATATGCTGTGTAGCAGGAGGAGAGAAATAGAACCTGGGGTCTACCAATGTTTCTTCGCCAGGCCTCGTGGTCGAGTGGTTAACGACCTTTGACTAAAGCGTTGGAGGAACGCTGGAAGTCGCGGGTTTGAACCCGCCGGAGTGAAAAAAATATATAAAAATGCATTTTTCTATGTGTACAGAATGTACAGACCCAGACGGATGGTGGTGTCATGATGACTCATGTGTAGTTTAAGATAAGAAAAGTTAAGTAAGATAGCACAGTCTTATTATTTTTATTTGTTTATTTAAACACTACAATGTACTAAACACAAAATAAAATATATAAAACAAGTAAAATTAAAAGAAAATTACAACATAATAACAAGATCAAAACATAGAAGTGAGAAAACAAAATTGATATTAAAAATAAAAGCACAAACAGATAGAGACGAACGATGAGGTAGGTAAGAGTAAACAGGAAAATCTAGTATGGAATGACAGTTAACTTCGCAAGATCTTTGCGAAGTTAATTGTCAAATACATATACTTTTAAGCGTGAGCGTTCTTACTTAACTTAGCGAAGAAACATTGGCAGACCTTCTGGTTATTCAGTTCTAGTCACGAAACATGGATAAATCTATTTCACGTGGCGTACAATACTGAACGGTAATATTGCTCCAGGGCGGGACAAGATCTATCACTATTTGGTCTTTCAAAAGTGAATATGGTTTTGGTTTTTAATGCATTTTTTTTTGTTATCTTTGATTACGTAAATACATATTTAAAATTGGAATCAATTTTATTAATCACTTTCCGCATTCATTTTTTATATTTGTATTTCTCACTCATACATCATTTTACCACAGCTTCTTCTTTTTACTTTTACTACCTTTTCGAAATTAAACACATATACATTTTCTTACAGTTTGCGACAATTTTTTTATTCATCATTTACAAGCACAAATTTAATCGGTGTTCCATTCATGTAACCTCCATGCACGTTCGAAGTTTTGTCTTCAGTCAGTCTTTACTCGAATAAATGTTTTACCGACAGAACTTAGGAGGATAATAGTAACGTAGTTGCTGCATTCCATTGATTGCGACTTCGTCATATGAAGAAGACAAAAATGAATTTATTACTCTGTCATATACTGTTTTACCACACATTCTTCTAAGATTTCATCTCTACAGCAATAATTATACTTTCATTCCTTCTCTGCCATGTCCACGCTTAACTTCCGTACATCGAAGATATAAGGAAAGAGTGTGCAGCGGGTACGAGCGTTATTGATAAAATGAAGAGAAATCCCTTGAGATGGTTTGGGCATGTTGAACGAATGGATACCGAGAGGTTAGTACGGAAAATTTACGATGCGAATGTAGAAGGTATACGACAGAGGAAATGCCCGAGGAAATCACGGCATGAACAAATTAACCAAATTCTAATCGATGTCTCTATTCTAATCGCAGAGTATGCATGAGGAGATGTATGAATGTTGATGAGGCAAGAAACGTGTGCCAGGATAGAGTGGTCTGGCGCTCAATCCTTTCTGCCTACCCCTTCGGCGAAACGGCGTGATGTATTGTAGATTAATGTACATTTCTGTCAATGGCGAAAAGGTCAACTTATTGTTTTTTGTTCAATATAATATGGTTCATTAGAAAATGATGATATTTCAAGCGTTAAAAGGGTATGTATCGTAGAATTTGATTGATTTTAGAATGTACATATTTCTTGCGAATAACAGACTGCTGATTTATCTCTTGTCTCTTTCTAATATACTTGCGAAAAAGAGATGAAAATTTGATAAATACGACCTTGAGTTCAACATTTTAATAGAATTTGTAAGTACCAATCTGTCTGAGGCGATGAGAATGGACGTGTAAACAAAAATTGTTCATTATTGGTGTGGATGAAAAGATATGGACACCGCACAGCAATCCAGTTTGCAGATTTGATGTAATAACAAAATAAATCTTATTTTTTAGACATTAGTCTGCTCAGCTCTCTAAAGGTGATTTTCTCACGAAAACAGCGCTTTATAAATTATACACAAAATAAATAATAAATAAAATACAGATAGATGTTGTAGGTCCATAGAAATCGATTTGAGAAATCACCGAAGTAAGTTTATAATATGGGATGATATGTGGAGTAAAAATAGTGAAAGCAAGAACTTAATAATTCAGCCATTGAATAGACCATAATGACAGAAAGAAAGAATCACAGCTCCAAAGATTTGGATAAGATCAAATAAGCGAATCTGTTGGTTCTCATTTGAATCAAATTAACTAACTACATTTGGCTCAATTAACCCATTTATTATATCAAACAAAAAGCTATCCAAGAGTGGTTGGATGGCAGTGCACGGAGTAGTGCAAACTTTGATGTACGGACGTGAAGCGTGGACATGGCAAAGAAGGAATGAAAGTAGAATAAATGCCGTTGAGATGAGCTCTCTTAGAATAATGTTTGGTAAAACAGTATATGGCAGAGAAAGGAATTCAAATATAAGAAAAGAGTGTGTAGCGGGTACGAGCGTCATTGATAAAATGAAGGGAAATTCCTTAAGATAGTTTGGGCATGTTGAACGAAAGGAGAGAGATTAGTACGGAAAATTTACGATGAGAATGTAGAAGGTATGCGACAGATGGGCTCAAGGAAATCGTGGCATGAACAGATTAACCAGTCCTCCATCAGTCCTAACCAAGTTCTAATCGTTGTTTCTGTTCGTAGTCATAATAATCGCAAAGTATGCATGAGGAGGTGGATGAGGCAAAGATGTGTATCAGAATAGAGTTTTGTGGCGCTCGTTCCTCTCTGCCTACCCCTTCGGGGAAACCGCGTGATGTTGTATTCTATTGTAACTGCATTTGGATGTTGGGAGATTGTCATGTCACTTTACCAAAACTTATTTGAGAGCACCTACTATAAAAATAGAAGTAAAACAAATACAAGATATCTAATCTTTGTGTCCTTCAATGATTGAAGTTATGTGTTAGCGTTGGATCATTGATTATGCGAATGGTTCGTTTCTGCACAGGGTCGAGAAGGCCCTTCAAATATTTAGAAGCACCAGACCAGAAGTGACTACCGTATTTAATAACCGGACGCACCTGAGACCTGTAAAGGACGCACCAGAAACTGTTCAATAAATAAAATAATATACATTTATATAGCGTCATTACGTAGACATAGTCCACCACAACGGCGCTCGATCATCGTTCAATAAAGGCACCCAGCCTCTGAGAAGCCAGCTTTGATTTGTTTTACCGAGTGGAAAAAGAAATAAAATGCATTTTTCAATTCAGATATCTAAATACGTGTAACGTTTTGTTGACCTAAGAATAATGTACACACAACATTATATTTCAACCACTGTGTTGTCGAGTTTTGTGTTGCAGAAATCTGTTTATTAAAGACAAATATTTTCCAAGAAGCTTTACAAATCTTCCACCAGATGACGTTGGCGTTTGTATAACCGTCATTTTTCTCGCTTATTTATACTTTAGAGGTTATCGAACACATTTTTGGCGCGATGAATAAACACGTTTATTTCAACATAATATTGTTAACAATATTAGTATACAAGTGAGGAAAATGTCATTTTACAGCTAGTTCTCAACTTGTAAATGAAATTATTGTTTATCGGCTGCTAAAATGTCACCTTATTAGCTTTAGATATTTACTTCTCTTTAGGTTTTTATTTCGTTTTACTTGCCCGGAATTCTAACCTCTAATATTCCTATGAAAATGCTGCCATTATTATTATTATTTAAATTGATAACTTATATAGCGTCAATATTCTAAGTTCTAATATTCCTATGAAAGTGTTTATTATTAATAATATGGATAATTTGTATGTAAGTTTAAAGAGGTATTTTATAAATGTTTTAAAAATGTAAAGCACTCTTGGGGTGATGTTATATCACAAAACAACGCTATAAAATTATCCATAAATAAATAGCGCCGTTTTCACGCACAACGGTGGTTGAGGCTCCTATCGCTGCCTCTATTAAGAAAATGGGAAATATTTTCATGCCAAGTTAGGCCTTCCATACACCGCTCTGCCACTCACATTCGCACTATAGATCTGTTTTATCATCCTTTTATTCGCCATTTTCTTAACATGTCCAAACCATCTTTAACGTGCAATTTTTATTCCGTTCATAATTGTTACTTTTATTATTATTAACGTGGATAGTTTATAAAGCGCTGTTTTCGTGAGAATATCACCTCAAGGGCGCTGGATATTTTTTTAACTCTTCAGGGAACGATACTTTAAAAACATGTGTTTTTAGTCGGCCTCTAAATATCGTCCCAAACGGGCTGTGTTGAACTAACGCCGGGAAAGCATTCCAGACCTTCAGTCCCGCTGCCGAGAATGCTCGTTCAGCGAAGTTCGTTTTATGGTCTCTTTTCGGCTCCGTTACCCTTCCTATGGCTGTCGAGGAAGCCGATTCGAGCGTGCGTTGCCGGTCATTTAAAGAATCAGGACCACACAGCTGTTTGAGATACAGTGGCGCCACGTCATGCATTCACTTATATATCAACCAGCACACCTTATACAAAACTCTTTCCGAAAAACAGAGTCAGTGCAAATTACGAATCAGGAGTGTTATATTTGTGTATTTGAAAATTCCATAGATTATTCTAGCCGCAGCATTCAAAACAGATTAAAGTCTGTTCAATTTGTATTGTGGCAACCCAATGTAGACACCGTTACAGTAATCGACACGCGACTCTACAAACGCATTGACCAGAAGTCTAGTAGCCTCCGCTGGTAAATATTTGTGTATACATTTAATTTATATTGGCGTTCTTTCCTAATATTTTCATTGCCTATTCTACCACACACGATCTTTTTGCACATTTATTCTGCTTTCGCCCTTCTTCTGCTAAGTCCATGTTTCGTTACCATACAGCAAAATATCAAGCCTCCGTTATTTCTTGTAGTGCCTTAAAAGTGGTTAAACAAATTTATGTTGACTGTCTGGCGATATCAAAACTAGTGAAGTTTTTTCAAGTTCCTCCAATCATAATACGTCAAAATATTTTGCCGACAGAACTTAAGAGGCTAATGGCTTTTGTAGTAGCTACATTCCACTTTAGAGTCTTTCCATTTGAAGACAAGGAACAATGAGACAGCTCTTCTCGAGTCTAGTGGAACGTAGCTTTTTAGCCAATGTCTGTTGAAGTTTAAGTCTAGTCAAAGACGATGTTGTAAAATGGGAATCGAACAATGGAGATGTTCACAGTTGGATATTATAAACAAGATGTACGTGTGTCTAGTCAACAAATGTTTATCGACTGTGCAATACACAACAAATGAGTACGTGAAGATATGGCGAGGCGTTGTGGTTTCAACTTTGCCATTCTCTTGAGGTCAGACCGATATGCAATCGTTCCGTTCCTTGACAAAAATAATAGCGCACAAAAGCAGCCTATTGCACATGTTTATGTAATCGCAGTACACACTTCACGTCTGGGACGGAAGGTAAGCAAACACAAGAGGCCAGCAGTAAGTAAACTTTTCGAGCTCAAAATACCGAGAAAATCCGCCAATAAATATGCTCGCTGGATATATTATTTTCGACTTTACGTTCTGCGACAAGCACAGCATCGTCAGTCAATTTTTTAAAGGATAGGGAAACGCGAGTCGTTATTGACGGCCATTTCTCTTCTAACCGGTTCTTTAATGCTGATGTTCAGTGGGCTTCCTATTCTATTTCTGCTGCATATAAATGATTGGACTCTCCTCTACTGTAATGCAGATGTCAGCACCGTACGTGATGGGTCATTAAGACTTGAAGTCCCACTTTGCAACTGGGGAATGCAAATCCCTGTTGACTTCAATGTCTCAAATATTCAGTCGTGCATGACTTCAGCTAAGAGGTATCCCAATAGCAATCTTGTTTCCTTTTAAGGTAGCACGCTCCCTAACAATGATCATATCGATATACTCGTAGTGTCGTTCTCGGGCGATTTTAAGCACCGCGGTGCAATATAAACTAGAGTTAAATTGGTTTCTAGGAAGCTGGATGTTCCCACAATTGAGTTTGGTAATCATCTCTGGTCCGGAGCACCCAAGTATCTAAAGAATCTCCTCGGCTCTGTGTAGAGAAATAACGCTGATCTTCAGCCGTTAGAGCACAGAAGAAAGGTCGGGATGATCTGCTTATTTTACCGATATTTTCATGGAAGATACTCTCGGGAACTGGCATCACTGATTCCTCGGGCTGCTGTGTTTGGCAGAGCTGCGCGTTTTGCGAACGTCAATCACCACATCACAGTTGATATTGAGTGAATGAGAGCTAATAAATTATCTAAGACTTGTGTGACCCCGGCTGTGGAATGATCTTCCGCCCGTGTTTCCTCCTACCTTTAACACGGGCTTTTTCAAGTTCCGCGTTAATTCTACCCTTATGTTTGTCTTCCTCACCCCACATAGCGTCTTAAGATGTTATAGGCCTGCTTTGGTTGAAGTTTATGTGCGGAAATACTTAAAAAAATATTAAAATCTTTTCATACATCCTTTATTCATCTCCCTGTACAACCATCATGTATAGATTGAGGAGCCAGGATGACATGATACACCACTGCTTGCTAGAGAAGACAGCACACATTGTTATCTACAAATTTCACTAATAAGTATTTTTTAGTTCTAACGTGGTTGAGGAACTTTATATGCGGGCACAGGACCGCCAGCAGTAATGAGGCCTGAGTTTTTCACAAGTACAAACAAACAAGTACAAAGACTTTTCGGTAGTCGTGTTGTGACATATTGCTTGCCAACGTTTCGGACCATATTGCAGTGTCCATCTTCAGGGCGAGTCTGTCTGTGTAAAGAAGGCAGTCTGACTAT
>JAPMAF010001368.1:0-11237 GCA_026537445.1 Silvatares holzenthali
CTGCAGGGTGGTAGGCATCCTCTGGAACCAGAGGCTCTGTGCATCTGGATGTGGCTGTTAAATTATGTATGTTGGTACAGATCAAATCGAGCATTCTAGACTGGCAATTAATAATAGAATTAATTTGCTTCAATTGTAGAAGCTCTTCAAAGTGAACGATTTCATTCTCAATACATCGAGCGGAAAACAAGTTAAAGTCCCCGAAGATTATAATGCTCTTCTGACGAAGTGCACCATAGTCCTCCAAGAAATGAAAAAAAAGAAACGTATTCCTTACTATCAGATCTGGGTGGAAAGTACACGCAACAGACAAAAAGTGTACGGTCGGCAAAAACTCGAAGGGAGTCGATACGCGCTCGCACCGCTGGAAGATGCCGGTGCGAGCGCGTATCGACTCGAACGTCAGTAAAACACCACCCTCTCTGCGGCCGTCGCTTCGATCATCTCTGAAGGTGATGTAGTCACTCCTTATGAATTCAGAGGTGTAAAGAGACGGATATAGCAACGTTTCGGAAAGTGCAATAATCGCGTAGTTAGATGAAAGAACGTTCAGTTTTATGGCGTCGAGTTTAGTAACTAGGCCTCTCACGTTCTGATAGTACACTGACAGTCATGCTCGACGTGCACGTCCCGACCCAGTCCACCGGTTGTCCCATTCCCTCACCATGACCTTATCGGGCCAGAACGAAGGACAGAGGACATCGGAAATCCTCGAAGATGGAATGCCAACCTTGAATGATGCGTAGAACTCACTTCTGGTGTTTATTTTTTGTACCGACGAGATCATATTAGGCTGCACGACCTTTAAATATTTCACAACATACTCCACGGTGGTAGTCGGTTGTAATGACCAAATATGACAGAAGCTGTTGGTCAACACCGACGATAGTGGCTGCACTATTGAGAAATGCGGTACCTCGAATAGGTTGACACCGCACTCTGGTGTGATCAAATAAAATGAAAATGATCGTTATGTCAAATTGAAAACTGTGGTCATTTTGTAGAAGAAAAGTTACATACACTCACTGTATGAGATAATTGTTTGAAAACGTTTAGGAATTTGATATCTTATTTCTGAAGCACTAACCTCATAGTATCCTTTGTTGGCACAGCTATTGTAAAACCCGTAGAGATCCTTTCAAGAATCGTCGCAATCATCTGTATTAAAGTATCACTGTCCTTTAGCTAACCTTCCAATTACTTTAAATGCAGGGGAATTTTCTGATGGCTCTTATAGTATGTGATTTAAAATGGCGAAGAATCGGTTCTGCAGTTTCAAATTAGAAAAAAAATCTTTTTTATTTTTTGCAGATGATAGAAGTCAATCTATTAAATATGTCTACTATATTTAAAAGCAAATTTCCTGTTTGTGCATACATGAGTTCAAACGAATATTTTATTTTAAATAATGCAGAAAAGTAGTACAAAACAATGCAATATAATACACAATAGTACTGCTTCTCCGTGGTATGCAGAGAGGATCGAGCGCCTACGAACGACTTGACCAGGGCTATCAATTAAAATTTAGTTGATCTGATTATGCTTTCATTGTTAATTTCCTGTAATAATTACGTTTGCATTGTAAATTTTCTATACTAATCTTTTAGCATCTATTCACTCTGAATGGCCAAATCATCTCACGGAATTTCTCTTAATTTTGTCAATCACGCTCGCACCCGCTACGCATTTTTTTCTTATATGTGTATTCCATACTCTGTCATATAATGTTTTATCGTACATTATTCTAAGAGATCTCATTTCAGTAACATTTACTTTGCTTTCGCTCCTCTTTTGCTATGTTCAAACTTCAGTTTCGTACATAAATGTTGATACCAATACTCCGTCATGCACTGTCATCCGGCCGCTTTTGGAAAAAATGTTGTTTGATATAACAGCGTTATTGCCCTGCTCACTCTATTTCCTTTTTCAAACACTTGATGTCACTTTCACATTTTCTTTTCAATGACAACATACTTCCTTGGTATACGAATTCTTCAATTTTCTGTAATTCAAAGCAAATACGAATAGATTTTTTTTTCTTAAACCTTTTGGAAATGCTATGTAGAAATAGAGTAATAAAAATTTGGAGGATCTTAAGACAGTCGTCCCGAAATGCATAGGAAATATTTTGAAAAATCCCATTAATTTTCATTCAATGATTAATTCAGACATATCCACTATTAAGTGGTCAAAGGCAGTGTATGATGGTTTTCTCTGAAAGCAGCAAATGAATCAGTTGATTTTCAAAACATCTTCTAAGATAGTGGTAAAATAAAAGATTATTCTTACATTCATGTTGCTTTTTAATAGTTGAAGATTATTTGTTATTTAAATGGTTTATTTTCGATCGAGAAGTTTTCATATTTTTTAGTGAATAGAGTATATTATATAACAACTCTTAGTATTTTATAGAGTATATTACATAAAAATTTAAAAATACTGAAACGTAACTACTGCAAAAATGAATCAAATTGGCTATATTTGTGACACTGGAGTGCGTAGTTGACTAAGTCTCTAACTTTAAGGTGCTAAAAAGCAATGAAAACGTAAATAATTGGTTATTAAACGGTCCGTGTCTCGATTCCAGTAATTTATTGACAATTACAAACGAATCAAAATTGTTCATCAAGAAATGAGAATATATAAAATATTTTTCCAATCTTTGCGCTTATTCGCCCCAAATTGATTTCCTCCCCTTTTGCCTCATGATTTATTAAATTCCTCAGATTAATTTATCAAAAGATAGGCGAAAATAAAATGAAGAATGGGGTTAAAATTAAAAATTTCTCAGCTGAATCGGTTGACAGTTTTCCGGCGAGCATGCGAGAAAAGCAATTTATATCGGAATCAATACGGGACGAAAAAATAGGGAAGCCTTCCCCTCAAAAATACCTCTGACTAAACTCGAATATCTCGCTGGGAAAATACGATTTCAGGGAAGTATTGGCGAGTGCTTTGTATTGATATGAATACGGACAGAATGTGTTGTAGAATTTATTGATTTATTACGAAATTCGCACGTACCAGTATCATACATACATACGCCTGCAATTTATAATACATTCGTTATGTAAAATATTTCCTGAAACATATTTTCTGCACAGTGCGTAGAAAACATAGATCTCAAAACGTGTGTAATTTTAACATTTATTTCAAGACAAAAATATTACGCACCTTAATTTTATCGAGGCTTTCGACTTCAATAGCAAGCTGAAAGTTTCTAATCAAGTAAACTAGCAATGAAATCTACACAGAACTAGAATACTTATCAAATACTCTGTTTAAATTGATTAATTGAGCGGAAGACACACAAACCTTATATCCTACTGAAGTAATCATCATCTATTAGTTTTGTACTTAAGTTCAATCGGTTAACCGTATTCTGTCTCCTTTCAGTCGGTTTACTAATGATTATGCTTTGTGGTTGTCGTACATCCACAGTACGAATTACTCTTCTATATATATCTGTATAGATAATGATAGATTCTTGACTCCGAATCAAAGGAATACTTCTCTTAAGTGAAAATCCTGTAAGTTTCTAGAAAATGAAATGTTTATACAATAAAAAATTACACCTTGACAATCCTACTTAAAAGGTTTTAGAGACGTTTCTCGTTCTTTCTAAAATGGATGTATTTGTTGCCTTGTGTAAAGTGTTATCATGTATAAGGTGCTCTTTACATTTACATTTAACTCAAAAATTTGTAGGTGTAATATATATTTCGCATTCAAAGCATTATTGAACAAATGCAAGAAGGATTCAATTGCACAATTTTTGCGTTTAACAAACATCTAATTTCCCCATATACGACAAGTGATTTATTAGTGATTTATTAATTAATTTTACCGTAAGCATCCTGTATTCGGTCTCATTCCAGTTGGTTTTCCCCAACACGCCCTTACAGTGCGCAGTGCAGTGGCGACGCGTGGCGTCTGCGGAATTAATCATTGTTTTTAGTTTGCAGTTTAACATATATTTGAATTTATAATACGGCACAAGGCACAACGGAGTTTGGCACGGCCGAAGAGACCGAATCTCGAACGGCTGCATCTGTATATTATGTAATGTATGCATAACCATAATAATACATTATCTCTGTTGTTGGGTGTCGGATTTCGGAGCGTGTTACGTTTGGGGAACAAACGAACGGGCGTGTTTCCCGTATAATCCGACTGAAAATTCTAAACATTTTCTTATCTATGCACAATAAATTACTCTAATACTCACAAAAATTACGCAATAACATAGGCAAGAAGGTAGACAAGTTTTGAGCATAAAGGCAGTACTTTAACCGTAAAGTGGTAATATTTTTCAATTTGGCAACCCTTTTAATGAATATTCATTATAGACACCGAATTTCTAGTCATCTATACGAAATTGCAATACAGTAACTGGACGTTAACGGAATCGAAGAAATTTTAATTTTATTTGTTGTGTTTACGCTTGTATTGAGAGTATTTATTTAAATTTATATATTTAACGCGTATTTTGTACTCGTGTGTATAAACGTTTGATTCTGTATTTTTCAATAGTAACAATTTGCTAACTCAAGTTTGGCACAGTTACTCAAATAAATAAAGCGCATAGTCTTCTTGAACTTAAAATAAAAAAATAGAGACTGCTACTCTGAAAATTGGAAAAGTGGAATAGCTAATGTATCCATTTTTGGCAGAGTCAAAAAGTTTCTAATATAATATGATGCATTTTATTGTGGTGCTGTGAATAAACACAGACATACACAATAAGCGTTATGGCTTAGGCGAATGCACTATATTTATTTTCTGTCATAATATTCACAAATACTTACCTTGTTTAAAATCTCTCTACTCTATTGCCTTGAACTGCAAATGGCAAAAAAAATCGAATGACTGCATCTGGTTTTACGGTTTGCCCCGAATTTTTATCTCCCAAGGAGCGGTTGAAAGGACGCGCCATAATACCGAAAAATTCTCTAACGAGTAAACTTGTCAATTTATCTGATTAAAAGTCAGTCCCTTAACCTTTCTCATTCCAAACCTGAAAAGTTACACCGGGTCCGATCGCAGGTGTCGAAGAAACCGCAACATTGTCTCTAATAAAACTGTCCTCATGGGACAGATTCGTAAAAAAAATATTAATGGTATATAACCGTAATACTTGGAAACGATATATTTTTCACATTACACCATTTTTGGATGATGTAATACATTTTTAAAACGACGGGGGAAATTTTATATCTTATTTTTGAAGTCATCCTTGTTTTCTAAACTTATGTCGACATTTATGACTTTAAACGAAAACGTGTTTAGAAAAAAACAATCTAAGCAACAACCCAAGTTGTATTTCCTCATATAAATAGATCACAATCAAGTATATAGTACAAGTTTTTTACCGTTTTTTGTATATAACATAGATTCGAAACAATAAACCCAAATTGCATCTTTAAAGAAAGCATGCCAAAAGTTTCAGATAAAATTTTCTAATTTTACAAGAGAGCATACATTTAAGATTAAATGTATTATTTAATTTTCAAATAATAGTTAATAAATATTGATTTGAATTGCGTTTTTCTGCAGTTAGTGCTAGATTATTCCTCTCTTCCTTACATTTTCTTACTTTTCTCTTCCTAACATTTTCCTTAGAATTAATATTACAAGTTCAAAAAAGCACAGACTACCAAATCATCAACAAAATATAGGTAAATAACTGCAACGATTTGTTATAAAAATGCGATTATACTTTAATGGAGAGATGATAATAATAAAAACGTATAATACAGAAATACACCAAACTTGAGTTAGCTTTCTCTTCTTTAGATGTATACAACGTTATAAACATTTTCGAATTAGATAACGCAAGTTAAGTCATGCATGAACACACGATTTTTAAATAAAAAAAATCGTAAACATGGTCAGCTTGTGGCTGAAACTTGTTGAACTTCTGAAATAAATAAGAAGATCGAAATTAACAAAATTTTATTAACAATTGAAAAGCATAAAGTAATTCAAGAAATGAAGAATAATGGACAGTAACATTTAATAATAAAAAACTGATTATAGTGCTCAAATAATGCGTGGTTGTACATTGAGAGTTTGCCTGTAACTAGATTGTCATTCTAAGTATATTTTATTGTCTATGTAATAAATAGTAAATTTGAAAAAATACCAAGGGAATTTCACTTTCAAACCTGTTTACAGGTGAATTTGTATGCTTTAATGGAGCTTCAGATTTATGCATTTAACTGCTAAGCAAAAATAACTTAATAGTTGCCTGAATCACATTTTATAAAACCCTGATATTTAAGGTAATTTCATTTCAAAACTGAGTACGGACACTTCAAAAAGTTGCCTTTTATAAAGGAAAATATTAATTTAGAACCCTGGCCATTGAGGGCAAGTTAAAGCCGACGCCGCGCGACCTCCGAATATAGTTAGGCATTACTCAGCTCCTTCACTTGTTTGAGGTTGAATTAACAGTTCTGCCCGCCAACATCCCGGCAGGCCAGTGTTTCAGTGTTTCAACGTCAGTGCCCACGACTTTTTGGTTTGCTAAAATAACATGTAAAGGTACAGACGAAAACGGTTTCGGGTTAAGTGGAGAAACTATTTCAGACACACGAAATAATTTGCTAATTAGAGCTCGTTGTTCCTTGGATTAACGCCGTGTGAATCTATTAAATAATTCTGCAAACAACGCATCTGTATTCACTATATTATAAAAGCAGAAACAGACTACTAATACAAATACAAATAAATGTTGGCAAAGACGAATTGCAAATTTTAAGATTTCCCCTTTTCTCCGTTTTTTTTGTGGCCCATTTATATAAAATTCTATTTTATTGTATTACCTTAGACTTTGACCGTAATATAATATTTGATTATTCTTTCCTAGTTTTGACTATCAGTTAGATAATATATTGTGGTTAAATACTAAGAATATAAAATAACACAGATTCATATGATTTCCGTTCGAAGTATTCTACGATATTTGAAAAAATACTACGATACGATATTTAGTTATTATAAAGAGTATGTTCTATTAAATCTACGGTATTTAAAGGGCAAATTTTTTAAACACAAGATAAATTTTATCTATCGAACGAAGTGGTTTCTGTTTTTCAATATCGTATGCCGAATTGAAAAATAGAATGCACTTATTCGACAGATAAAAATATTCATATATCTCGTGATTGGAAAATTGGCTCTTAAGGTGATTATTGTTATTAACGGGGATAGCTTTTATAGCGCCCTTTTCGCAAAAAAAAATACCTCAAGGGCGCTGCATTAAATATTTACAAAAGTCGGCTCAAAAATTGCAAAAATAAATTTAGTTTAATATGAAGAATTTTGAATTGATACAATGGCACATGCAAGCATGGCAATTCAAAATGGCTATTTTTTACAAGGTAGGCGTTTTTTTTAAAGACGTGATTTCAACATTTGATGGTTTTCACATTGTGTTTTGTTTTATTTTCTATCTTGCGACGTATGGAACACAAATAAGGTGGGCATCCTATATCGAAAGATGATGTGTAGGAGTTATTTGAGGTGGCGTATCAAAAATGGTACATGGATACAATTAGAATAGCTTAAAAATATACGATTTTAGTATATCTACTCTTTGCGTTCTAGCTGATAATAAAAAAAAACATGTACGAATCGCAGATTATTTTTCAAAGGTATAACTTATTTTTATTTAAGAGCAGTGTAGGTTTCTCAGATATTGTAAAGGAACAATACAGATGTGACTGCTGTAACGTTTTCCTACCACAGTTAGCAGAGAATGTCGAAAAAAGTGTAGACTAGAGATATTCATTTAATTTAATAATAAAACGTTACAAATTGTAAAGAAGAGTATTCAGAAATATCATAAATCAAAATTTAAGTGAATAAAACCAATTAAAAGTAACAATCATTAACAGAATGAATGTTTGAAATGGTTTGGATATGTCAAGTGAATGGCAAATATAATAATAGTAAAACAGATCTAAAGTACGAATATTAGTAGCGAGGCAGTACGGGGAAGGCCTAGAAGAACTTGCTAAGAACATGTTTCTTAATATCCTAACGAAGGTTATATTAGGTATGAGCCACAACAACCGTCATGCGTGTATGCCGAGATGCATGATGTGGAGAAAACATGGATCGTGTGTCAGAATAGAGGCAAGTAGCGATCCATGCTCTCTAATTTCCTCTATCATGAAGTGGTGTAATGTTATGCATGCTTGTAGATATTTATGACTTTTTTAATGGATGGTAACATTTTCTTATCCTTAAGATTTTTTCTATTGAATTGCCCACCTTTGCTAACTATATCATCTGTCGACCTCATGGTCTAGTGGTTAGAATACTTGACAAGTGACGCTTTATTCTCTCTGCCTACCCCTATTGAGAAGTGACGTGATATTATGTATGTATGTAAATTCAAAAATAACGAGCAATATTTGTTAGTTGAACTTTTTTTAGAGTTAAAATATTTTCAATAGTCCATCAGATTCGATGCAAATTGGATAACATACAGCAGACGTGAGGACCCTTCAATTGGTTTCATAGCGGTCTCATTGCACAACGGTTATGCAATGAAAGGACACCGCACGAATTTTCAGCGGAAACCATTTTGAATTTCCCAGTTGGAAAATTCTCTAAGGTTGGTGGGACTGGTTGCGATGTGTGATGCGCGGAATGAACATCAAATAAATGGACTGAAACCGTAACGGTATAAGTGACATTTCGACAAAAATGTGTGAGTGCACTATGCACATTCGTTTGTTTACCCCTTTAAATGGAATGTTTAATTTGGGAACTTTTGGGGTAGCATTATCTAGAAGCAAAATTAAGAGTATTTAAATAGAGTATTTAAATAGTTAAGAAAGTAAATTACCTAAAACATTATGGAAAAACAGAAGGTTTGATTTTTCAAAAATATTCTTCTGAAGGTTGTTCATTGTCTTCTAAGTCACTACTTCAAAATTTCTAGTCAGGATTTTTTTCTATCAACGTTACTCTCCCTATTCATTATGCCTTGAAAATTATGTGTATTATATTATATTTGATGCTATGTACAATACACCTAAAATAAACCTAAGTAAATATTATTAAATTTGTTTTTTTTTAGTTTCAACTACTATATATTTTATATTTATTAATACATGTTTAAGCCATAAACTGATAACGTTCACGGTTGCCTTTGAAGAATTAATAAATTCTTCAAAGGTATTATGACCTGAAAACTAAGCATACTGCATTTAATGCTATGCATAAAACACCTGAAATAATCCAAAGTAAATAACATTCTATTTTTTTTCTTTGTCTCAACATATTTCGACAATGTTCACGAATGCCTTTGAAGAATTAATTAATTCTTCAAAGGTATTTGTGAACATAACCAGTCTATGGAAATATATTGGATTTATTAATTCAATAGTGAATGAATGAACATTATCTTACAGGTGTGTTAGATTAAAATAAATATTTACTGTACATATAGATTGATACCTCCTGCATAGTAAATTCACTGCATGATGGTTACCAAACAGACAGGTATTGAGATATAGAGTGAACTCTTACTTAGAAAAGATTAGCAACTGAGAAAGCATATGAAGATTTGATCGTGCTTATTTTAGCTCAGATAATTTTTAATAGCAATCTGATTTACATCCTAACTATGATCATTTGGAAACCCATTTTTGAAGTATCTTTTTCAAATACAGCGGTAGCATCAAATTCAAAGTCAAATAGTCTCCAGGAGGTTGCGTGTATTTTATAGAGCTCGAAGATCTTTGCGTGTTTGCTTCTCACTATACAAATCTCAGGCGTGACCCACAAATGAGTTTGGCGATTATCTTTAATTTACGGCAACGCACGCTCAGATCAGATTTTTTTTAACAGCTATAGGAAGAGTAGCGGTACTAAAGGCCATAGAACAAATTTCACTGCGCAGCTTTCTCAGTGGCGGAGCCAAACGAAATGCTTTCTTGGCGTCGGTGCGAAACCGATTAATTTTTAAAAGCACATTAAAACATTTTTAAATGATCCCTGTAGAGTAACAAAAACATGTTTTAAAGTTTTGTCCATGTCAACATTAATAATCTCGCATAGCATTTACGAATGTTCTGGTCTTGAAATAGCAATTGACCTATGCGAGAATGTCTTAATAAATATTGAGACAGACATCTTAATGGGAGAAGTAGAGAACAACATTCTGCAGTGAATTAAGGTGGGATGGAAAGGGTAATGATTAACGTTCAGAAACCTCTTATAGAGATCTCGATGTAAGAAGTTGGCAAAAAGAGGGTAGTGGAACAAGAAAAAGTCTCTATCATATGTATGTGTTTGGTTTCTTTCTAATCTATTTTACTGGGGACCGGTTGTGCAATTAGAGGGTAACAAGATAGGTTGGTGGTAACAATTCAATATTTAAAATCATGTTTTACAAAATGGTGTTACTTATACCGTTTCACCTTTAACCAATTTCAATGTAGATAGAGCGAGCGAGCGTATAAACGAATAGAGGCTTTTTCGAACCGTCGTACCTGTGTGACATTGTGAAACCACCGTAAAATAGAAATTTAATTGGAAACCGTATTTGCGCACCGATATCAATATGTAACGAGAGAAAAAAACAAATCTTTGCCAACACTCAACACAAAATTTTGGAAAGATTTTATATTTTTTATTTCGTTTCAAGAAAATTCTATTGTGGAATTACAATTTTGAGAATCGAACATAAAGAAAAAATCGTAACGAAGTAAAATTCTATGTGATTTAAGTAAAGTTTTCAATATAAGCTATCCCACCACGTATCCATATGTATATGTAGAAATTAATCTAATTTTTAGGGAAATCAATGGCATCGCTCTTCTTCACTCACTCGTTCTAAATTAAATCTCGTTCGAAATACACAAGTTGACAAATAGGTGATAGGTTAGAGGTGTGTATTTGTCTGAACATATCTACAGGTATATTAAAATTTATTCGTATATTTACATTTTCTATGAAAATAATCATATGAAAGATGTGCCACATTTTTTTTATGTCGCTCGTATATTTGTTTTATATTGTGTGCATCCTTCAATATTATTATAATTAATCGGTATAGAGTATTCACTCTTTTGCTTTCGGTTTGTGACGTTCTTTCTCTATGAATGACAGTCGTTAATATGCATTATTTTGTCAATATACTATATAATAAACCATCACATTGCTTCCCTGGAGGGATAGACGGAGTTTGCAGTGTCACACCACTCTATCCCGATATA
>JAPMAF010001369.1:0-11236 GCA_026537445.1 Silvatares holzenthali
TGAATATTACAAAAAAGTCAAGAAAAATGACTTGTGATGGTTTGGCATAAATCAATGGTAATATTTTAATATAGATTACATCTCAAAGCAATCTTGGTTTATGGACCTTTGAGCACTGATAATGAATAAATAGAAGAAACCCATACCTCATCTGTGATCAATTAATATTAAAAAATAATAATGGGACATTTAACATTTTCACGAAATATCGGCCGAAGACTGTATTCCTTTCGCAGGTTGTACTCGTGTAGTATACCGGAGTGCGGTGGTGTGTTGGCTCCCATCATTACAGAAAAGTATTTAAGTTTTCGTCTCCTGGGGTCAGTCAGTAACTCTGACCCGAAGTCGCTACACACGACACACGTAGACCCGTTAAGTTGCTTCTAAAGTAATGCAACCTCCCATATTCCAATGATGTTAAGCTTCGTTGTTATATCAGCCTCTCTACATTTTAGACACTACACTGGCATATCTATAACACCGGGTAATGCTATGTGGGAATCATAATTAAGAATGAAAAAACTTAATAACTCAGTTATTGATACTACCCAAATTGAAAAGAGGAAACAAATTGGTTGGCAACGCGTTCCACAGTTGCACAGATTCGTATAAGAAAGAATGAACAAATCTGATAGTTCTAAGTATTGTCGTAGGCTTTCAAGACTAAGAGATTCGCAAGTCAAAGACTTTTGAGTAGTCATGTCGTGTTGTGACACTTTGTTTGCCAACGTTTCGGACCACATTACAATGTCCATCTTCAGGGCGAGCCTGTCTGTGTGTCAAAGTCAACCATGACTTACTTTTTACACAGACGGACTCGCCCTAGAGATGGACACTGCAATGTGGTACGAAACGTTGGCAAACAATGTATCATAACACGACATGACTACCCAAAAGTCTTTGACTTGCTGATAGTTCTAGTATACAAATCAACTGAATTCGGGTGGAGAAATGTGTTGTATCAACCTACCAAAACTAACTGCCGACAAAATCACTAACCAACCTCCGAGAGCCTCCTCCATTAAAGTATTAACATGGATAATTTATACAGCGCCGTTTTGATGAGATAACTATTTAAAGGGCCTTATGCATATTTTTCCCTTTAGGGAAGATTTTAGGATTTTAGAAAGATGTGTTTTCTTAAAAAAAAAATCTTAGATTGTCTGTTTTACACCGACGCCGGCGGACTATTCCAAGTCTTCGATCCCGTAAATTCACATAATTTTTTACCATCTTTACAATATTTTCTATGTAGATACCGATTAGGAAAACTTTCAATTTCTTTTATTCAATCGGTATGTTGCCTAATTAGATAAATGCCGAAAATTTTCCACCGAAGTCGAGATAATTCAATCTTGGTAATCAGATAACAGAGTGATCTAAATTCCAGAGATTTTGGAATGTCATTAAGAATTCCTCGAGTAAAACAAATTCAAGGTTTCCGAGATGTCGGCAGCTAGAGAAAAAATTTCAGATTTACTGATTACTGAGCACTGAATGTAGAGGTCCTATATTATAAGAGAAAGAATAAGAGCTGTAATCTGCAGTCTTATAAGAAAAAAGATTACAGTATTTTATAAAATTTATCGATACCTATCGTAGTAAAAACGTTAAAACCCACAGGGTCCTAACCGAATTTACACTTCTCTATTCTGACCTCTCTATTCTCTACTCTACTCTACCGTTCGAGTCTCTATTGTGTCATAGTTTACGCTACTTATTCATCGATGTTTTGATGTATTAGCAACTGTCTCATTACAGTTGTAATATTTCTTTGCATCTTTCGATATCAAATTTTCATAAATGGTATGAGAGTTCCCTGTTATATCTTCGCCGTTAACGTCAATCTGTTCGCCTCAAACATTCTAACAATTATTCCGTTAGTCTTGCTGAGAACCCAATTTTCGGAAGTATTCACTAACATGAAACATAACAAATGATATGGGAGAGTAAGTTTCACCATACATCAGAACAGTTTAAGGGACCTATTTTACTCATGAGTTTCTCCGTTTATCGTCTAACGTATATCTTTTCCACCCTGGTACTCAATTATCTCTCACAAATGCATTTTTTTATTCAGATTTTAAAAACATACGTGTAAAAATATATTTCAAAAAAATCAAAAAATGCATTTAAAAATATGTATTCACTCTGGACTGTAGTAGACCTTGTTTCGCCCTGGAGCAATACCACTGTTCAGTATTGTAAGCCACGTGAAATGGATGTATCTATGTTTTGTGACTAGAACTGAATAACGACGTTTTCAATCTCTCCTCCGACTGATACACAGTATTTACATGTGCAATTATACAGTATGTTACATATCCAGACGGATGGTGGTGTCATGGTGTCTCATGTGTAGTATAAGATAAAAAAAAACAACCTTTAGTCGAGTAATCGGTTCACTGAGATAAGAAATATTATATTAAGTATTTAATTGTTTTTGTTTAGTTAAAATTAAAATTATTGTAAGGAGTTTATATTTATTAATGTAAATATTTCGTACAGAATCAATCGTAACGATAAAATAAGAATTATTGTTGTTAATATATAACATCCGTGCTGTGACACCTTTAAGAATGACACCAAATATTTTTGATAATTTTAACAAATTGCAGGACGAGACGTTAGAAGGATCTTCACGGGTCTTGTTCACGATTGTCCCCGCACTTCGATTAGGATCTCTTCATTTGCCGCCACTTTATCCTTCAAACTGTAAAGGACCAACACCAAACAGGGACGGAGCAATACAGCGTCCCATATAATGGATTTCTCTTTGGTTTACGCGGGTTTCGATTTTCACGATATCTGTTTAAAGGAACTCTACTGTATGGTGTACCTTGGTTAGTAAAGTAAAATATTTTTTTCTGTGCAAAGTTGTTTAAGTACAAAATATTTTTTTTAACTGTATAAATTCTTTGATATTTTATTCATTTTCAAATCAAATCAAATTAAATCCGTTTATTTATATAGCGCCATTTAGTAAAATAGTTTCACCTTAAAGGCGCTTCATTAAAATTCTTTTTGAAGAGTATGGTTTTCAGTTGCCTTCTAAACTCAACAAGGTTATCGGTTTGTCTGATTAACGGTGGTAGTTGGTTTCACGCTACAGATCCAGCCACACAAAAAGCTCGGTCACGGTATTTTGGAAGATTTGCTCGAATAGGTTCAAGCAATCTTTTCTTGGCCTCCGATGAGGCAGAGCTCAGTGAACATCTCCTTTCACTTAGGTTTTCCATTATACAAAGCTCACGAATATATTGGGGGGCCATTCCTTGAAGTGCCTTAAAGATGATTAAGCATAGCTTAAAGTCTTCTCTCTCGCGACATTGAAGCCAGTGGAGTTCTTTTAAGAGAGGGGTTATGTGACAGAACTTTGTGTCGTTATGTAATAATCGCGCTGCGGCGTTGAACACTGATTGAACTCTGTGCAGTTGTTTCTTGGGTATGCTAGCAAATAAACCATTACAGTAGTCATGGCGGGACACCACTAGTGCGTTTATGAGGGTCTTTGCGGCATCGCGTGGGTGATACCTTTGGATGGATCTAAGCTCTCTTAGATGATAGAATCCAGAGCGAATTTTACTTCCTGTAAATCAGATACTTTGTTCTGAAAACTTTTCTCGAATGAAGATCTGTTGTAATTTAATAAATTAAATATTCTCAACATTTAAAATCATCTGTAGCTCCCATTTTAGTTCAGTTTTTTAGTAACTATAACAATAATATTGTAACTTGGAACCATTTGTAAAAACAGTATTGTTATACTCACTATATCATGTTGGTTTCAAATAAATTCTTCAGCAACATCTATGAGTGCAATCGCAGCGTATCTTCCCCTTGTTCTTTTCTTACCAGAATAGTAAGGTTTTATTTTTTTCCCGTTTACGATTCCACACGACAAAAAAAAAATTTTTTATTTAATTAAATTGAAATTATTACATAGATAACTTACATTGCGCCGTTTTTGCGAGAAAATTACCTCAAGACGTATTACTTCAGATAATAAAACAGGTCTACAGTGCGAATATAATTAAGAGAGTACGAGGAAGGCCTAGGAGAACTTAGAAGGAACATATTTCTCAACTTTTTAATGAAGGCATTGTGAGGAGCTTCAACAACCGTCGAGCGTGTATGATGACATGTATAAATATGTAAGAAGAACTATGTGTTAGAATAGAGACACGTGGCGTTCAATTCCCACTGCCTACTCTTTATGTATGTTTGTAGAAATTAATGTATAAACATATACCAAAATATTGAAATGAATACCAATGAATTTTGCACCAATGATAATTGTTATTTTATGTACTGATGCTAACTTATTATGTCAACCCGTTGTGGTGGACTATGTCTACGAAATGACGCTATATAAATGTATATTATTATTACTATTTTCTTAAAGAAAAGTCATTTTATTCGCAGAATTTAAATAATTAAAAAAGGCAATAAATGTTGGTGTTCACGATCGAAAGCCACGACCGTGGACATCGAGGGTCGGGTGTATTTTATCGAATTTACGAAAACATTTAAATGATGAAATATACAAAGCAGCAGGAGGCCATGACTTTGAGCAAACGTGATATTTTTTCAAATTGAAAATAATAAGCAGAGGTTCAGAATGATCTGCCGCTCCTAAGTTATGCCCGGCCGGTGCTGAACCAGTGTGCTATACCGGGTATCGGGTGTCAGCCGCGCTGTGAGTGTGTGGAATGAATGAATTGAATGAAAGCGAAAAGCAAAAAGAGCTTTGGGAATTTCGTAATTTGAAATTAACGAGGTGCCTAAGACTAATGGTAGATGCTTCTTATATTATATTGTACTAAAGACACGTCGAAATCTTAATTCTTCTTGTGTTCAGAAGTCGGCGAACTGATTATTGATTCACGACATGATTACTCGGTTAATAATCAATAACTATATAAAGACAAATAAGAAACATATTAACCTATTAATTATAACAGTTGATAGGATTTTATTTTGACTTCAAATGGTTATTGGCTTGGTGGCCCAGTGGTTAAGATACTACACGATAGCGCTGGAGGTATAACAAAGTGGGGCTAGTGCTGATAGAGTTGTTTTATTTATTTTTTAGGGCGTTGTTTTATTTTTCCGTTTTTTTCCGCAATGGTAGAAAGGGGGGGAAGAAAAGGAGAATTAGAAAGGTAACTGTAATGAATGAGAGAAACCAACACAGAGAACTTATTTCTTATTTAATTTGAATATGCTTTGGGAACGTTCTTTCTAATAATAAATAAATAAAGTGCTGGAGGAGCTCTGGAGGTCGTGGGTTCGAATCTCGCTGAAGGAGACAAAAATGTATTTTTCGATTCAGATTTTTAAAATATATTTTGCAAAAAACATATTTGAAGAAAAAATTGCAAAAATTATGCCAAATAAAATATATGTAGGTATATATTCACTCTGGGCTAGCAATGAGTACTAGATCTTATATCGCCCTGGAATAATATTATGCGACACGTGAAATGGTGGGCTCATCCATGGTTCATAAATTTTCATTCAGCGTTTATCTATCACTGAATAACGAGGTTCCCTTTTTCTTCTCCTACCTACACAGCACATGACCATCATTAAAAGGTAGGAAATCTTGCTCTGGAAACAGACTAGGATAGTATTAGTATAAATAGTTCAGTTGCTTCCCTTACGCCTTCTGCATTACAACAAACAGTCCCCAATGTGTAATAACAAATACAATTCAATAAGTATTGTCGCCGTTTACCGATGTCACTATGATACTGTCAAACACTAAATCATCATTATTAATATAATCCTAGATCACCCATAGAGAAAATCAATGTATTTTATATAACAATGTAGTTTTATAAAGTGTTTAGCCATAAAGTAGAAGGACCAAAGAAAATCCCTTTCGTATATAGAATCTTGTTACATTAACTTCTTTTGCCATTGAATTGCAAACCTAACTAGAGTTTTTAAATATTTTCTTTTTTATCGTACACTTTGGTAGTTAGACCAAACTTCTCTAGATATTAAATGCACGTATGCATAAAAAAGTAATATAGGAAGACTACTGCCATATATTGGAGAGTAGCGATAACATTTGCGACCTTTTTCTATTCAGCAACAGATGGCGGTAATATATAGTTGCTCCTTAATTACGTCAAAGTACGTATATGAAACTTTTATTTTATTTTTATTTACGATTGCATACATTTTATAAATAATATATTTAACATGTTTTGAATTGTTTTTTACAACCTAATTTTATTTAAGAAAATGCAAAATCTACTAAATATGAAATAAATAAATTATATCAAATGTATTTTTTTTTTCATCTTGTTTGTAATTTAACAGAAGTTTTGAAAATCAACGGTAGGAGCTTGATTTGTATAAGAATCTTTAAATACTACCCTTTGTATAATCGATGTCTATTTGACGAACAATTCCCACCATGCAAAATAGGTGTATATAAAATACAATGATTTTATTCTTATTATTATTAATGCGAACAACCCATGCAGCGCTGTTTTCGTAATAAAATCACCTCAAGGGTGCTGCAAAAATAGCTTTATTTTGCTTTAGCGAAAAGAGCTTTCTAAATATATACGAGTATACAAGTATTGAGATTAAATCGCCTTCGATTTTGTACAGCAGCGTGAATCGATCCATTTTCAATAAAAAATAAATTAATAAAAAATGTAAAACGGGGATCTTAGAGTTGAACAACACAATGGTTTTTTGAGAATCAGATTACATTGCAAATTATTTATTTGTACATTGTTTATAATTCTTATCTCTTGGAATTGCGTGTAGGTATTGACAGCGTCTCCTAAAAAGCGAGAAATGGGTTTGGAAACCTTTTTAATAACGTTGATATCTTGACACCATACTCCGTCTGGATCTGCACCATTGGGTTCAGTTGCGCGAGCGAAAGCTGTGTGGAACAAAATTTGGTTTTTCGCTGATGTGAATGCTTAACGGTGGTTATTGCACAAGGGCAGTATGGGATTTTTTATTCTTTTCTAGTCTAGAATGAAAGTGTATTTTTATTAATTTTTTGTTAGTTATAATATATTTTTTCTTGAAACCATTTTCACTCCAATAGGATTTGACTCCACGACTGATTCACTAAATTACTAGACCAACAACGTCTGTTCATGTTGGAATTCATGTTTGTTTTTTTATATTTTTTTATCTTATACACACATGACACACCATAACACCACAATCCATCCGGGTCTGTAACATTCAGTGCAATTACACATGTAAATGCTGTGTAGCATTTGGAGGAGATATTGAAGCCTGGTTATTCAGTTCTAGTCACGAAACATGCACAAAGTCATTTCACATAGCTTTCAATACTGAACGGTGGTATTACTCCAGAGCGACGCAAGACCACTCTTTTCCAGTCCAGAGTGAATATACATTTTTAAGTGCATTTTTTGTAACTAGGATTTTTAAAATATATAGTTGTACATAAATTTTGATAATCAGGTTCTAAAAATGCATTCTTTTTAAAATTATTTTATTCACGCTGGCGGGATTCAAACTCCAGCGTTCTTTCAATGTTTTAGTCAAGTTTCTTAACCACTCGACCACGAGGCGAAGAATACTAACATACTTGCGAAGGAGGTAGTTTACCTACACGATCCTTGTGTTGTTTATTCATGGGTACATTTCTTTACTCTCCATAGATATACATGATCATCTTTTATCCATTTTTTAAAGTATTTTAAGATAGGCGCTAAAGATATCCTTATTGCGAAGGCATATACTAATAATCGCATATTTTATTTATCATTCACTCGATTCAATCAAAAATGTCTGATACAATTATGTACTTTGAGTTGCCCAAGCACGTGTAAAACTGATAAGAATTGTATTGTAATGATAATATCTATTGCATAATTAAAACTAATACTGATTTTTTTTATTTGTATTTGTATATTTTACTGTAAAAAATAATAACATAAATTTGCACCATTTTAAACTGATAGAATGCATTTTTTAATATCTTATGTTACACATAAAACATCACGACACCACCGTATGTCTGGATCTGTAACATTCAGTGGAATTGCAAATGTAAATGCTGTGTAGAAATAGGAGAAGAGAAAAAATAGACAATTTTTTTTAAATAAGAAACTAAAAAAACATTTTTTTTCACTCCAGCGTTTAGTCAAGTATCTTAACTACTCGACCACGAGGCCGACAAAACTATATTTTTTTTTCATATTTAAGGCGTCATTATTCTTGTCAGGTTAAGACTTATTAATTTAGAGGCCAGATATGCCAAGGTTAAATCAAATCAAAATCAAATCAAATCCGTTTATTTATATGGCGCCATTTAGAAAAATAGTTTCAACTCAAAGGCGCTTCATTAAAATTCTTTCTGAAGTGTATGGTTTTCAGTTGCCTCCTAAACTCAGCAAGGTTGTCTGTCACATTAACGGTGGTAGTTGGTTCCACGCTACAGATCCAGCCACACAAAAAGCTCGGTCACGGTATTTTGGCAGATTTGCTCGAATAGGTTCAATCAATCTGCTCCTGGTCTCCTATGAAGCAGACCTCAGTGAACATCTCCTTTCACTTGGGTCTTCCATTATACAGAGCTCACAAATATATTGTGGGGCCATTCTTCGAAGTGCCTTAAAGGTGATTAAGCATAGCTTAAAGTCTACTCTTTCGCGACATCGAAGCTAGTGGAGTTCTTTTAAGAGAGGGGTTATGTGTGAGCTCTGTGCAGTTAAATGAAGAAAGTCTGCTATTGAATTTGCCGTGATCAGTTAGAAATTGGGATATAAATAACTGAATTTTAAAAGTCCGGAGATTTGCGTATATATTAAGCTAATAATCAGAGTATTGGTACTTACTGACATATTGATTTACTGAGGTCTGCTTCATTGGAGGCCAGGAATAGATTGATTGAACCTATTCGAGCAAATCTGCCAAAATACCGTCACCGAGCTTTTTGTGTGGCTGGATCTGTAGCGTGGAAACAACTATCACTGTTAATCAGACAAACGACAACCTTGCTGAGTTTAACTTGCGGAGGCAACTGAAAAGCATACTATTCAAAAAGAGTTTTAATGAAGCGCCTTTGAGGTGAAACTATTTAAATAAACGGATTTGATTTGATTGATCATCCAAGTTTTAATAGGAAATTTCCCATTTTATTATTAACAGAATTCGCATTTGAAAGGGGACCGTGTGTTTTTTATTTAATAACATTATTTATTAGTAGTTGTTTACCTAGTATCGTGTAGAGAAATATATTTGTTATTTTCCTATGACATTATATTCTTAACATTCGTATTTCAATAGCGCTTAATTTCTGTTTATCCAATATCATTTATTGCTCAGCTTTTCATATCAAAGAGGAAGATACAAAAATAAATTCAAACTAGTTTCATTTCAGTTTTGTTGAGCACTCCGCATTCCTGTAATACGTTTGTCCTCATACTGGCTTGTATCTGATTAGGACTATTCAAATCTTGTAATAAAAGCATAACATTCGAGGTGTATGAATCGCTGCATTGCAATTACGAAACATCAGGTAAGAATTCTCGAGTTGTAATCGGTCGTTTCAATAGGCAATCTTCCGATGAAAGTCCTTTGATTTTCTTTGAACAGACCCATTTTCTGCATTCCACATTCAGTATCCTTAGTAAAGGCCCATGAAGCATTATTGAACTGGGTAAGATTGAATTTCTGCCCTATGCCTGAAACTATTGCGTATTACATTATTTCTTGAGTAATACGCGCGGTTTATTTTTGAACGCATACGATCTGACGTTGATCGATACAGAATATAAGAATTTCATTTTCATAATTGACTGCAGGTATTATCTATTTTGCACTTTGGATGCTACGTCAGAGTAAAAACACGTTGACGCACTATAGAACAGTTTAATATATAATACCGTAAATTCTTATTTAAACATATTATAAAAAGAAAAAAATCTAGGATATGCTCCCAAGTACCTTAAAAATCTCCTCGACTCGAGGTCGAGATGATTAGCATGTTTTACCGATATTTTCATGGAGGATGCTCTCGGGAACTGGCATCACTGATTCCTCGGGCTGCCGTGTTTAGTAGAGCTACGCGTTTTGTGAACGCTCGTCACCACTTGACAATTGATATTGAGTGTATGAGAACTAAAAGTTTTCACTTTCTCGTGTGACACGGTCCGGCTGTGGAATGACCTTCCGTCGTCTGTATTTCCTTCTAGTCCTCTTTAAGTCCCGCGTTAATTCTACGGGCCTCTTTAAGTCCCGCGTTAATTCTACCCTATCCCTAAGTCTTCCTTATCCCACATAGTGTCTTGTGATGTTATAGGCCTGCCTCGGTGGTGCCTTCTATGCGGGAATACTTAAAAAAATGTTTTCATAATATATCGATAATCGCTGAATTACCAAAATATACCATTTTCACTTATTGATATGTTGTAATAGTATTGAAATAGAGAAACTATTAAATGGACTAACTTATATTTTTGGTTTCAATACATGGTAGGAACGCCTGACAACAGATGGTGCCAGATGAGGGAGATGCTGGTACACTCATGGCACAAGAATGCGTTGTAGTGGTGAAACAGTATAACAATATAATGTTTTAAATAGCGGCCAATATCAGCATCCAATGGAGTGAAGATTGCACCGACGGTAACCGATCTTCTGCAGGAGTAGAATCCACAAGAAGAATATCGCCGAATCATAATACGTCTTTATAGAACGACCGTGCAGAAATTATTATCCAAAGTGTGATTTCACACTTTTATCACTTTGGTTCATATACGTATTGATACGAGTAATAAATTCAGAATCTCATAATAGGTATCGAAACAAATAAATATCCCATTTTGAGGCGCATTGATTACAGAAACCTTTATACATTTATTAAATCTAACGTGTACCAATAATTCTGAGTAATATTATCTCAAATCTTGTTGCGACATAGCTGTCGTCCAAATAATTAAAGGTTGAGCAATGTGAACTGATTGTAAAGTACGAATCACCAAAGAATTCGTGAATTACGTAAATATTCATTTAATAATTATTGTAAATCTATTATTAATGAGTGCTGTGTGATGAGTAATATAATCGGAATGGAAATGTGGCTATTACGTACTGAAATTAACCGAATAATATTATTATTAACATGGATAACTTATGTAGCGCCGTTTTCTTGAGAATATCACCTCAAGGAACGATATCTTAAAAACATGTGTTTTATATATAAATATATATATATATA
>JAPMAF010001370.1:0-11235 GCA_026537445.1 Silvatares holzenthali
TATAAATGTATTAATATATCTACATGTTTCGTGGCTAGAACTGAATAACTAGGTTCTCAATCTCTCCTCCGTCTACTGCACAGCATTTACATGTGCAATTGCACAGAATGTTGCAGATCCAGACGGTTGATGGTGTCGTAGTGTTTCATGTATAGTATAAGATAAAAGGTAACAAAGAAAGATTCTCTCAGCGATCGGACCTTAGCAATATAATGTTCCCATCCCAGTGTCGGTTGATGGATTTATGACCAGAAAATAGATAATGGAACTACACTCTTTAATTAGGACAACACAAGTGGGAGTTTCTTGTACCCGCTTAATGGGCGTGATGATCGAAATATATCCACTAAGCTACGGAGCTAATGAAGAAAAGTTTTCCCGGAAACATACTACAATTTAGGTGGTTTTATTTCGCATCCTTAGCTCAGTGATGACTACCATTAACTATAGTGTTCACCACCTTAACTTTTTAGTATTTTTCGTATCTTAAACTACACACGAGACTCACGACACCGCTATCCGTCTGAAACATTTAGTAAAATTGCACATGTAAATTCTGCGTAGCAGTCGGAGGATAGATTCAAAACCTGATTATTTAGCAAGTGTTCACAACACGACATGAGACTACCCAAAACTCTTGCGGACAAAGGAGTATATTGTTTTATAGTGTATAAAATGATACCAGGACACCTGCTGAAGAAATAGCGGATAGATAGGAGTCTCCACAGAATTAGGGAGGTGTAATTTACCACATCAATCTTTACAACGACGTCACGCAATGTTGGCATATTCTTGATTTGGAGCGAGTCATTTCGGGAGTGACTGAAATAGCGTGTTTTGAAGCAAATGAGGGCACACGCTAGTGCTGCTGTAACCAGTGGCGTGCCTTACATACAAGCCCGAAAACCCCGCGTGCCTTGTTAAATATTCAATGCTATATGAAAACCTTCGCTGACCAAGGCAATTTTGTAATCACGAGATAAATTTTATTTAAATTCATTCAATTTTTCAATAACCTATGAATTTTGCATGCATTTTTTCAATAGATAAAATAACTTATTTTAAAATTGCCCAGAAATATTTGTGGCCGAGTAAATTACGCATGTAAATCCTGTGTAGCAGTAGGAGAGAAAAAAAACCTGGTTTATTTATTTTTATATAAGGTACACCAACAATACGCATATCAACACATTGTTATTTTCAGGTGTACAGAGCATAGCATCGGATATATGTATCAATTACGGGTGTACACACCATTCACCAAATATTAAAATAGTTCAAGAATAGTCAATCACACGGATCCAAGAGCGCACCTATAAGTCCGCCACGCAGGTCAACACTTTTCTCATTAAGGAAGGCAGGCTGTCGAAGAAGATATCTAGGTCTCCCGCCCTCCCATTTATGGAGTTATATTCGGAGCACATTCTCACCATAGGAGACATCTTAAACACATCTCCTTGTTATTGCTCCAAATTCATAACTATAATTAAATATCATAGAGATAATAAGAGAAAATAGTGAGGAAATACAGAAGATAATGAGTAAAAACTCAAACCGGTTAGTTATAATTATTTTTTAATAAAAAAAATATCTTAGAAACCGAAAATCAAATAATATCGCCGATCGGTTAGTTCGGCCTTCCATATAACAGAACATTCGAACTGATGCCTAATGTAATATAAGTAAGGTATCAGGAATCGCTAGGGTTGCATGTCACATTAAATCCACCCCAGTTTAGTGCCTTCACCCCGCCATCCACTCAACCCTTCGTCCGGCGAAGCTTCATCCCTTAACAAGTAGTGACCAGTCCCTTTTCCGGAAATTTGTCGAATTAAGTAAATGCCGATTACACCGTTCATTGGATAGAGATATTTTTTCTTATCGGACGGAGCGAAATAAAATACCCGTTTCACAGGGGTCTCGGCGTTTATTCAACGTGAACTATCGACGCGAGAGGTTTAGTTCTTGTGTTTCAATAACTGTTCCAAACTACATTATTTACAGTTAGAGCAGAAATTATACCTACGGGTATGTTTTTCAACTTTTGCGGTCTATCAGAGAAGTATTTTGAATTTTAAGATCAGGGAAAATATTTTAGATTGACAATGATTTAAATTTTACCATAGATTACAAATATGCGCTTAATATCAACCTTAATAACAACTCCTCAAATATCATTGAAACCTTTAATGATCGAAATATTCACTTGTTATTTTTTATTTTTTTCTTGTTTTTTTATTTTTATTTTTTATTCTTGTTTATTATTTATTTTTAGTGATAATGGCATCGATCATATTGTAGTTCAGCTTCAGGAGAAGTTTATTTATGAGTGCAGTTAAATTTTGGTGTGATTTTCAAGATTAAATACAGCACCGTAAACAGAGTATGCGCTGTAAAAGGTTTCTTTTCATCATTTTCCCATTTCCATAAAATGAGGTATGATAACAATCAATGATTTGTCAATATTTCACAACACAGATATTAACGATCATTCCTAATAAAGAAATTAGTGTGAGAAAAAAACTTCACTTTAGTTTAATGACACTGCTGTTTTAATTTGGTTCAGATACCACATTTTTAAACACTTTCCCCAAAACTACTTACTTTTACAATTCCCCTCCCGTTCGCAGCATACTGGAGCACCGTTTACACATTTATTTGATTTTACTGATATCCTTAACATTAAGTTCTCTTAGTTCAGTATCAAACATTTTTTTAAATGCATGTTCTATTTTCCCTGCTAGACGAGTATTTAGTATTATTAAAAATTATTTTGTTAGTCAAAAAATGTTGCCCTTACGGGATACTAAAATAATTGTATTTCAATAAATTCTTAAACGACAGTCAAATTAGAACTATCAAATTAATCGGCTTAAACTGAGCATTATTTATTGAGTTCTGACAATTCAAGGGAACATTCGAGTACAGAATATAGTTTTGTAAGAACAAGAAGAGCGCCAACATCAAAATTTTACAGAGCATATGAGAAGAATATTTTGATTATTTTTTCACTGAATCGGTTTAGAATTTGATCAAAGCATTGAATCCAGTTATATGTTCACTTTTTAAGTATTTTTTTCTGCTATTAAATGTCTTTGAAATTTCTTAATACATCAGACTGCGTGTATACTAAACGTTAATGTTCTTTTGAAATTGACGTTGAAAGAAAATATATTAAGTTTGGCGTAAAACTTTTCTGTAGATTACTTACGGATATTTTTCCATGTCATAAAGGCATACATTATTTTGATAGATAAGCCTCCATCAATGTAATGTGGTGATGTCATAAAACTAATTGTTCTTTGTCACGCATATATTGCTGAAGCCATTATTATACTTGGATATATTGAAGTAGTGTGTTAGGTTAGAATTAACGCATGCCTCCGTAGATGTTATGTGATTTCGTATATTTTTATTACGGCTTCTGAAAATTTTTATTGTAATTGGGTGACTGAAAATAAAATGCTTATAATAAATATTTGTCTACAGAATTATTTGAAAATCCAGATATTGTCAAGGTTGAGTAAATAATTTTATGCGTACGTTATACTATGAATTGAGACGTGATTAAAACATATTCTTTTGTGAATAACTATGTTTTTAGATTATTTCATGAAAAGGTTATTGAGTTTTACAAATAACCATGTTTTATTAATACAGATACTGTTATATACGAGTTTTGGCATTAAATCTTAACCTTAAACAGGTGATTCTAAATCAAGTCTTCTTAAAATCTTTAGCTTAAAATCGTTTCTTAAATTCCCGGAATCATAACATAACTAGGCACCTAGCAGTTAATAATTCAGCAGGAGAAAGTTCGATTAGTTATTACTCATGTTTTTAAAATCTTTTTTCTTCTAAAGAACTAAGTCAGTTGTTATATATCAAATGTTTACTTTCCTTTATTCTTGAAAATTGTTTGACTTAGCAAATCATTTTCATTTTAAGTCCCTTTAAAAACCGTTTAAATTGAAATGTATATATGAAATTCTAATTCAAAGGTAGAGAACTCTCTTTATCTATTGCAGAATACCTTTTAAAGTATTTCGCCTTCGCGTTATTCTACAAGATCCTCAAAATACTATAAATTTAACGCGTAACTTCACTTTCCATACAACTATGATCATGGGCTTATAAAGTTCTACCCAAACGACCTGAGCAATAAGTTAGCATATTATGGTATTTTCCAGTATACGAATACAACATTAAAACTCTGAAAGCAGTGATCGAGTTACAGTTATATCTGTATATATTTGAATAAATAATGTATAATTTTTTTATAAAACGCAACCAGTTTAGTCGCCTGGCGACATCAAATTTACTATAATAAGAAGTCAATGTTTTTATGTATTAATAAAAACATCAATGGTCAGTAATTTTAAAGGTCCTTCTGACAACAATCTCTAGTTTTCTCTATCGCGCTTCCAAAATGTGCTAAAGGAATATAAAGTTGAACATAAAGGCTGTCTACCATTTGTGGAAAGAGGATACTGTCCTATCTTCAGCCAAAGTGTAGGATGAATTGGTAGATTCTGGTGATTGTTGCTCACTGTTTGTAGAGTGTTGAAGCTCTAGAAAACCAATAAAATCTGGACGAAATTTTCAGTAGTAACTCTTGTTACGATCCGGGACCATAAATGATACGGGAAAGTGATTCATGAACCAACAGGGTAAAGGATGATACAGAATACGTTGAGATTTTTTTTTCAATACTTTGCAAATTTTAAATCTTTGAATAATGTGTTCGTTATATTGAAAATTGCAAACATAAAAACCGTACGATTGTGTTGCATATGTAATGTCCACTAGTTTAAAATTATAGTGCAGCTTCTAAATGATGGTTACTTGTTACGGTTAATTCGTACGTAGCAACATCTCATGCAGCAGATGGGATATAAGAGAATTTAACGGTTACAAATAGATATTAATTCATCATTTGTTTTGGCAAAGCATTGTGGCTTGTATGAACTCATTTGGCTTCCATCGCTATGCATTATGTTGTCAAATTAAATCATTATACGTCTTCTTCCTCTTTGTTTTATCCTATCTATTTGGGATCGGCTCTCCGAGTAATGTCATATTTTTTTAAATTATATTCACTGTCGCCCGCCATATTGCTGTAGTCCATTACATTCTCTTTCGATAATGGTAATCTTCTCTTCATTTCACCTCAAGTGTTAACTACTTAAGTGTTACGTTTTTTGCCCAATATCGTAACACCTTATATCTAGCGCAGTATTTTTATTTCGCTGACATGCAGCTGTGAGTCTTTTTTATGATCAGTCTTTTTGACTGTCCAACATTCTGTGACATAACTAAACTAATATCAAAATGTAATAAATTAATATTCTTGACATTTCAACGAATAAAGAATCGCTCAATTCCTTTTTCAGGCGTAAAAGATTGTATGTTATATTTTACTCACAATCAAAACTCCTCTTATACCCCGATAATGTCCAGGATCTCTTGGTGTCACTCCATATTCCTAAACATAGATCTCTTCCATCTTTAAAGTCTTCTCCGGTTGGCTCTAAATTACCCAGGTGTCTTTTCTACGGCGTCTTTTCTTGTCAAGGCTTATTATAGATCGCTTACTTATTACTCTGGTGTGAAATACTTAGTAGAGTTTACCTCATGGCAACACCTAATTAATTGTACATAAAGTGTTCTAATAAAAATATTTATAATTGAGCATAGTTCCTGTAGCGTTAAATCCTTTATTCAACTTTTGTAGAGGGTTAATAATTGTAATTTTTCTGTCAATGTAATGGTCTTTATATATGAGCATACCCACCGACAGGTCAATGTTCTTGGCGGGATGTAAACAAAGGACCCGAAAAGAATTTGTACATGTATCATATCATGTAGAATATTAAATAAAATTTCATCTTTTTATTGAAATTAAGCAAATCTTCATTATACCTATCTATGTCTTATGAGATATAAATAAAACATTCTAAAATCTTATTACGCAATAATATGTGAACGCTCTGTATCCAGGACACTCTTTATTAATAATTTAAAATAATCAGCACTTGAACTTTTTTTATGGCCATCATTGTCTAGGAACTTCCCATGCATAACTTTTTAAAAGATTATTTAGCGTATTCAGTACTACATTTAAAATTAAAATAACATTTTTTATACGCTCGACTATGGTTGAATAATTATTGTAATTTGTAAGACTGTTCTATGACTAAGTGATTAGTTTTCTTAATTATTCTGAACTCAATGCAATGCTGGAGCAGCTGTGTCTATTATCTACGATATCGTTTTGCAATCGACCTTATAGGTAGCCTACTATACTGGTGCTCCACTACCAACACTAACTAACTGTCGGAGAAGAAATTTGTCTTGCGTAACATCTGAAGATCTACGCTCCATTGGAAACCAGATGACTTGCAACTATTAGAAATTAGATCTCTAAGAATCGTTTCGTCTCTTGTACACTCCGCGTTGTATCAACAATGTTTTAAAAAGGGAAACGTGGTAATTTAAATGTTGATACGATCGGTAAAGTGTTATTTGGTACATGTCGCTTGTTACACAAAGCTTTACTGGATTACATTGCAATTATATGCGTGTCCACAGCACATATTTTTGAGGATTAAATACATTCATTTAAAGTAAAGCAAATTTGTATCAAAATAATGAAAGACACAAATAAATGGATAAAACTGAATGATATGTGACAAAATGTATTATAATTTATTTAATTAAAAAAAGAATGCCTAAAACGGTTTTACAATGATTGATTGATATCATTGTGGATGGCAATATTTAAAGGTAGAAATACCATAAACAGCATAGCATATGGATGCACTCGAAATGATTGTGTAACAATAAGTAATAATTTCAACACCTGACTTTAAGTCTTTCTTGCCGATATTTGCATTTTATAATCATAATTAAAATTTACAAATTTGGTTGGAAATGATTATGCTGTAGTTTTCTAGAATGTAGTTACTTAGTATGCGTTATAACATGTATAGTCTTTAATTTCGTCTACTGAAAGCTTTGTTTTTACTTAGTTTTCTTATTCAGTTTTCTGTATTTTTTTGTTGATGAATTTTGCATTCTTAATTGTTTCTTTTAAATACAATTTATCGTTCGTTAAATTATGAAACTTTGATTTTCTTTTTTTTTGTACATGGTGTAGTAATTTTTCTTTTTCTTTTATACACAATTTATCGTTCTGTATTTGGATTTGTGGAATAAGTGACCGTAATACGTTCTTGGCGAGTTTGCCTGTAACTGTATTGACAATCTAAGCAAATTAGGCTGTAATTCATTGCTAATACATGGTTTATAATGTCAAATTTATTGGCAGACCTAATAAAATAAAAGAAAAATAAAAAATGCTATTTAATGAATTTTATTTATTCTTTGGTGTCTGTTGAAAATTTCCTGGCTCAGTTTTCACTTTTCTACGAAGTACCTTCATTTCATACAAACTTCCATTAACTTCCTGTTCCGAAATTGCTTTAAAATATGTACTACATATTACAAATAAAATGTTCAAAGCACGCCTTGTTTTAGTGCTTGGAAATAAGTTATAAAACAACTATTCTGATTCAGCGAGCTAAAGAGCACATCGGAATTCTTTATGAGAAATAATATACAGTATTTCTGTACAGATTTTATGTAAGAAAGAGCTCATATTAAATAATGTTTCTATATTAAAAACGCAATATCTCGCGGACGATTTCTCAAGAATAAAACGCGTTTATAAAATATACAATGGAGTCTTGGTCTATGTTGTTTGATAACGAATCTTGGATATGACAAGTTAGTAAGGTGCAAGATAGATTGTATTTATTTATTTATTTTTTATTTATTGGATGATTTATATAGCGCTGTTTCGTGATTACAAATCACCCCAAGAGCGTACATAAAGAATTGTAAATAAAACGATCTTGGCTCTCTGAGGCTGTAAGTTGAATGACGACTAAATAAATTTGTCTGTAATATCACAACTTTTAAACGAAGGTTACATTTCTCATAATGCACGAATACACGAAGCTCGAAGATCTCATGGAAGCGACTATGGATTAAACATTGTTTAGGAAATCGAGAAATTATATAAAATATTAAAGATCTAATGTCTACGCAAAATAAAGGTATGATTGGGAATAAGTTATGTTGTCAAAAGTTTTAATTTAAATGACCTTAACCACAACACGATTCTGTCACATATATTTGATTTTACCAGTGATTACTTTGTGATAATTCACTTTAAAAAATAACGTTTTACGTTTTACTTTGTCTAATGCAACATTTTTTTATATATATAAGTGGCTAGTCATCTTTGATCCGGAGCTTCCAAGTATCTAAAGAATCTCCTCGACTCCGTGTAGAGGCGTGCGGTTCATTTAATAAATAATCCAGCACTTACTGCTGGTCTTCAACCTTTAGAGCACAGAAGAAAAGTCGGGATGATCTGCTTGCTTTACCGATATTTTCTTAGAAAATGCTCTCGGGAACTGGCATCACTGATTCACCGGGCTACAATGTTTGGTAGAGCTATGCGTTTTGCGAATACCCGTCACCACTTCAAAGTTGATATCGAGTGCATGAGAACTAATAGATTCTCTAAGTCTTTCTCATGTGAGACGGCCCGGCTGTGGAATGACCTTCCGTCATCTGTGTGTCCTTTTACCTATAACTTGGGCCTCTTCAAGTCCCGCGTTAGCTCTACCCTATCCCTAAGTCTTTCTCATTCCATAGTGTCTTATAATATTGTAGGCCTGCTTCGGTGGTGTCTTCTATGTAGGAATACTTTAAATAGGGTTTTTAGACAAAATACAATATAACACGTCATTTTTTAATTCTGTCGCAAGCTGTTAGTGCTGCAAATGGATTATTAAGTGTAATGCTTGGAATATCAATGAGAAGCAAGAAGACGAATGGGTAAATTCGTAAACAAATAGAGGTGGATGATATTGTTGAAAGGTTTGTTAGGTCGAAAAGGATAAGGGCTGTCAATATTGCTTGTTGAATATCAAATAATAGATGAACGAAGAGGATGTTGGAATGGAGACTGTGTAACAACAAGATGCTTCAGGGACCCTCAATAAGAAGTTGAATGGACGACATTAGAAGACTTGCCGGAGCGCAATGGATGAGACAGGCATCATAGCGGGAGTAGTGAGAAAAACAGCTAAGCTCCATGTTTTACAATGAATATGCATAGTGAATAATATCAGTAAAATGATGATGATGATATGTAAATTATTAGCTTTAGTCAATTACCCATTATTTGATGAATACTTATTGAACTTTTAACTCGATTAGGGCTGTCCTTGAATCTCAAGCCCCGTGGATTAAAAAAAAATCATTTAACTATATAAATGCTATACTTTATACAATTTCATAATATATGAATATTTGAACGGGATATAAAGATATTTGTTTTTAAACAACTTTCGAGTATAAAAGAGAACATCTAATGACGAAAGTTATCAGAAGCTCTATTTATACTTTCCAAAAGATTTTTTCATTTTTAAGCAGATTGAAAAAAATCTGCAAGATTGTAACAAACTCTAAAATTCATAAACAAGACTACTTCCGAAGGAAATAACGAGACCGTGAAAGTATCACGGTGGGAATATAAAATAAATTAATTAAAACATGAGCTAACAAATTAAAAGCAATTATTTGATTATCAGTAAACAAATGAGCAACGAAACTTTGCAGCGAAGAGTTTGACATCTTTCTTTATTTTACTTCAAACGCGTTCACCCTTCCAAATGACGTCATTTTATTGATGAACTTTAGCTAACGACAAGTCTTCAAATGATTAGTATGTTTTATTATTGACTTTATAATTTAAAAAAATCAATATAGTAACCGTAAGTTGTGATTGAACTCGATTCATTATATTTGTAATATTAACTTTTTTCATTGTTTTTTTAACTTGATGTACCTATATTTTTGGTGGATTGTTTTTTATAACAGTATGACGAATCTGCCAAGAGAAAATACAGTGTTGTATTTTTTTTAAATTCCTTCTGCATCTTTGTGATTTCGATGCTATTAAAGTCATGCATGATTTTGACGGTTATACCAGTAATCCTTTGAGGACCGACGTTTTAATCACTAAATATTTGTCTGTCGAAAACTGTCGAATAATTTTTGAATATGGTATACAAAATTAAAAAATAGAATGTACTTATTCGATAGCTAGCATTTATTTCGTGATTGAAAATTCGATCATTAATCGGATATGTTCTTATACACAAACGAAATTACACATGGAATTTCTGAGTGTCATGAGTTTTTCTATACAAAAGTATTTGCTTTCTATTTATCATAAAGCATGCAAATAATTCAGTTCTCGCTGCTGGTTTTCAGCCACTCAAGCTCAGTAGAAAGTTCAGGTATCTTCAGGAAAGATGCTCACGAGAACTGGCATCGCTGATTTCTCGGGCTGTTAGGTTTGGTGTAACTACGCGTTTTACAAATGTCTATCACAGTTGATATAGAATACATAAGAACAAATAGATTTTTTAAGTCTTTCTTGTACGCGACGGTCCAGCTGTGGAATGACCATCATCTGTGTTTCCTTTTACCTTTAATAGGGTCTCTTCAATATCGCGTTAATTTCACACTGCCGGGAAATCTTTCTCATTCCACATAGAGTCTTGTGATGTTATAGACCCGGTCTGATGGGATGCTTTCTGTGCGGGAAATTATAAAAAATAAAGTATGTGATATAGCTGGCATAAATATTATATATTTGTGAGCAAAATTTAGTACTAATTGAATAATGTCCATATTGTTAAGTTCCCAAAAAGTTCGCTACAATATATTAAACGATATTCAGAATTCTCCAAAACAATTTCACAATCAATTCTCATCCCATGTCTGGAGGATGGCGTACTAGGGGTAGTAGTTGAATATTAATCCCGTTATAATGTACCAACAAACTTGAATTGTTCCTGGGACTTTGCGGCTCAGGGTTGTGTATCTACGATAATTGAAATTTGGAAACGTGTTTGGCTTCTCGAAATCAGAAATTACAATCCCTATGTTGGCGTACACTGTCTTTAGTGGTTAGTGCATGGCGCTGATATCGCGCCGTTAATATACGGAGGCTCCGCTCCACTCCGGTGCTCCCAGTACAGGAGATAACCTCTCTAGTATAGACCGCGCGACCGTATACATTCAGTCAAAAAAGTATCGGGAATGGATGATTTGTTTATGGTTCCAAATTCAAATTTTATATTTTTTTGT
>JAPMAF010001371.1:0-11234 GCA_026537445.1 Silvatares holzenthali
ATATTTTTCATTCGAATAAAAAATCGTATTTTGAAATTTGCTTAGAAACCCTACACGAAAAATGTACTAACGTAATTTCTTGTCTACTGTAGAATCAGGGACGATTTTTCAATAACAAGATATTTTTAATTGTTAAATTGCATTCTATTTTTTAATATCTTAGGGCGTATTGAAAAATAATGCCTTTATTCATGCACGACAGGCATAATATTTATTTATCTTATGATTGAAAAATCGGCCCTTAGATATTCAAATTATGATCAGTTATGAGGTCTGAGTTTTGAGTATTTTTGATCTTTAACGACCTTCGTAGTATAAGCTATTCGACGACTTCGAATAACTCACTAAAACGAATATTTTATTATTTAATATTTCAATGGTTTATGGACGTGATAAGCTATACGTGAATTATCCACGAGCCGTTGATAAATCATTCATTCCTGAAGGAATACTGACATGATGTACAACGTGTTGTAGGAGAAAGGATTAAAGATTTTTCCAGCAAACCCGAGGATGCTGCAAACAAAAGCATTCAATTTTCAGAGTTATTTTTCAAATATAATACGTATTGTTGTCGCAAGCAGAAAGTGTAAGGAAATATATGGAGCGCCACCGCGAAATTTGTCAAAATGTGAATGAAATTCCATGACTAATAGCATACTGTTTGTAAAGGAACTCAATACTTTCAACTCGAATGGAATCCCTAACTACGTATTATACGGAAAGAGATAAGAATGATGGATTTTGCTAATATATTCGGCAGTTCGATCTGTTCCCGAAATACAGTTGAAATATTTTTAAGATTTATTGAATATATTTTTAAGTATATATTTTAGAATATATTTTTAAGTATAAGCATCGTAATAAATTTATTTTTCACATATTTTTAAAGCTGCCTTAAACTAAAATCAAAAATTTTGCTGAACGTAGGGTTTTTCTTGTTTTGCGATAACATCTCTATATTTTAGTTTATCGAATCTATGACTTTGCCAAGCATCGTTGTTCCGCAGAATCATTATTTTTCAGCGTTTTTCAGCTTTTTCTTTGTAATATCTACAACTTCGGTTTTTATCGTCAACCTAAGATAGTTTTTTGGTCGTACAATGCTTAGTATTAAAAAGAAACCAATATGAAACATAGCATATAAAAAAAAAATCACTCTAAAGTAGAAAGCTTTGTATGGTCAAAAGCAACGTTATTATATTTGTAAATTAGTTAGTTAAATTCACATACCTCATTCCGAATAAAATGTATTAAACCTTTGAACTCTTTTGAACCTTCAAAATGTTTAATGTATGAGTGAGTATAAAATCCAAATGCATACAAACAAATAGAAAATGATTACACATGAAATAATTATATATTTATATCATAGGGTCGAATATGGCCTCTACACACTATACATTTAATATGTGGTATCGGTTTGTATATGTCTGAGCACGTGGTCTGATTTGTGGTCAAAATGAGTGTTTCCCTTTTCTGTATAACGGATAACTTATATGGCGCATTTTCGTGAGAATTTCACCTCAAAAATGATAGTGAAGCATAATAAGTGAGAAATCGACATCAGTGACCATTCATCTCTGCGACGATTTCGGGTATGTGGTGGTTCTTTTTCTCTCCCATTTTTCTGTGGACTACAAAGGCATAGAAATAAGTGAATAAAACATATAATGTTAAACACATAACTGTATTGCACAGTTTATATAGTATAAAATTTAAAAGTCGTATTTATGTAGGCACAAGAATATATGAAGAAGATCATGCGGAGGATGGAAGATTTAATGGCGGAATTAACGCAAGTCTTGAAGAGACTTAAGTAAATGATAGAAGAAACATAACTAGGTAGTCTTGCAAAAAAAATATTTAGACAATTTATTGACTCTGCACTCTATATCAATTGTGAAGATATGATGGATAGTTCTACCAGACATATCAGCCAAAGGAAACAGTGACTTCAGTTTCTGAAAGCTGGATTTCTACTCTCTGTGAGATAAATAGCCATATCAAAAAATGTACAAATGATGTCAGTAACATTGCATCCTTTTAAAATATCTATCTGTGTAATGACCGAGAGAAATTAAAAAAAAATAATAAAATAAAGGTTGCCTTTGCTTAACTCTCACAGAGAAGTATTATATTTGCGTAATTCAAAATAACCGTTACCTCTAAAATGATGACAAATCAAAAAGTTTAGTCAACAACCAATCAGTTGCTTTTACTGAATATTGCTAAATAAACCGTGTTTTAAGTGAATCATCTACGAAACAACAGTTTCTCGTCCGTATAAGAAAACCATTAATTATTTTCAATTTAACTCTCACCGTAGTAGACCGAAATGTCGAACAAAGTAATTATGGTTAATCGAGTGAATTTCCACGGACCGAAAAAGATTTTTCTTAAGTAACCCACCAACGTTAAGGCGGCTGTCTCGGTTACGCATCCTTCCGGAAATACAGCCTTTTTAAAAAATCCTTTAATTTTCTATAGTGTTATATTTAGCAGGACGTCTACTATCTTGTTTAATACATTTAAGAAGATTTTCAATTCCTGAAGTGTTTGCATTAATCAATTAACTGAGAAATTACACCTTGACTCGTGGCACTTACGAATAATATGCAAATTTTATGTTTAATGTTTCAGAAATTTTCTTGGCAGTGTTTTTTTTATGAATTCCCGCACAAAAGGCACTACCAAAGCAAGCCTTTAACATCATAAGACGCTATGTGGGATGAGGAAGACTTAAGGAGAGGGTAGAATTAGCCCTATTATTATTAATTAAAAACGCCCATGTTATTAAACACAGACGACGGAAGGTCATTCCACAGTCAGACTTTGTAAATCTATTAGTTCTCACGTACTTCTATGTCAACTGTGAAGGGGTGATGGGCGTTCGCAATACGCGTAGCTCTATCAAACACAGCAGCCCAAGGAATTGGCGGTGTCAGTTCCCGAGAGCATCTTCCATGAAAATATCGATTAACAAACAAATCATCTCGACTTGCCTGCACCAGAAGACCAGCAGCGAGGGCTGAATTATTTATTAAACAAACTGCACGCCTCTGCACAGATCCGAGGAGATTCTTTAGATTCTTGAGTGCTCCGGGCAAGAGATGGCCATCAAACTTAATTGTGGGGCGCACCTGTGATTTGTAGGTATAGTGAGAAGCTGGGGCCCAGAGATAAATCTCCGAGCTCTATACAACACATCCAACTTCCTAGAGGTTAATTTGACATAATTTTATATTGTATCGCTGTACTTAAGTTCGCCCGAGAGCGACACTTTGAATATATCGAAATGATTACTGATAGAGAGCGTGCTACATTGTCATTTATCAATTATCTTGGACTACACTGATTAAATCAACAAATTATTGATGATTTAATCAGTGTAGTATTAAAATAATTGTCGTTTTTTATTTATAATTAATAATATTATATTAAATTGTATTAACTTTGTTTTCTTTGGTATTATATAATCGTTCATAATTCCTTTTAAATCGTGTACAAATTTAATAGTTATCGTACCATAATTTTGTTATAATTTTAACCAAAGGTAGGAAAAAATATACTGTATGTCTATCTGCATATTCGATATTTACAAAAAAAACCCTTGAAGTAGTAAAATATTAAATTGATGCTTTACATAGCTAAATCACTTTTACTTTTGGCGAGTATCCAATGGGAATGATGACGTAATCGCAGAAAATGCTTGAAGATGCAAATCGAATTCAAAAATGTAAAAAAATGGTAGAGGTACCCCTGTAATATAGCCCGGAGTATCGCAGAGCCAAGTGGTAAATAACTGCTCGGCCTAAGCAACCCTTAGGGTCTCAATATTTCATGAAGGGCGGTGGGCGCGCAAGGCAGGAGTTGCCGCTGGAACGGGCCCAGCGCAGAAGGTAGTGTGGCATCCCTTCCTATCGGATGTTCGGGGTCTTGGTCGATACGAGGCTTAAGTGTTTGGTTAAATATTACCGTCATCGTGTTTTCCCTTCTCTTTCGTTTATTTGGAGATCGATTAGTGTTTTAAACATTGATAGGATACAGAATTCCTTAATACAGATTTTCCCAGCATAGTACGCACAGCAGAGTAAATTGGTCAGTGTTTGAAGCTGCTAAATTATTTATTTGCGCGTTTTCCGTTGTGTGTGATTAATTCTATAAAGAAATACAGCGATTTAATGAATAAAAATGGCGTGAAAACAGAGAGAGTGAACTACGTGATTTTAATTGTTACTCATACATTTTATAAACTTTTTATTAATTTGATACGTATTACGAGTACATTATTCTTTATCATCTCTCTCCACAACTGATTTTCCTTGTATGAGAAAACCGTGCCATGTTATGAGCGAGGCGGAACAGAACATCATCTTTTAACTCAGAACAATTTGTAATGTTACTAAGCAATGGGATCTATTCTTGTGTATGTGTAAAAAGTATTCTAAGGATTTTCCTATAACATTACACCTCGAATATGTCTAGTCTCCTCGTATAGGTCATGAAAAGTGTCCATGATTACATCCGTAAAGCAAGATCGATCAAATGTAATATAGTATTTTATGATACGAACACGAGTTGAAAGAAAAAAAATTAAGAAAAGTATATTGTATACAAATACAGTCAAATAAAGTGGATGATGCAATTAAATATCAAAATGGAAATATACTGATCATATTACCCGAGTGTCAAAGAATAGATGGACTAAGAGGGTGATACATAGAACAACAAGAAACAACTAAGGATGCTCACCAATAAGATGGATAGAAATAAGATTTGTCGCGTGAGTGGAGGAGAAGAGAAAAGGTATTTACTTTGCAGTGAACAGAGAAGAGCTCAATATAATTCTGATGATATCAGTAATTCAAAAAATTTCATGGGATTTTTGTCATTTGATGAATTTAACGTCGTATATGCCCCGAAATATAAACTTTATCTGGTACAATATATGCGATTAATATATATTGATTCCTTAATTTCCGTAAAAAAGTAAAAATATTTATTTATCCAGTCAAAAGTTATAGCGTATTGGAAATGGAGATAAATAAGAAAAATCGTTAAACTTTGCAATTTCACTTTGATCAAGGCGTGAATGCTGCACAGGATTATGATTTTTTCTGTTTACGGTCAAGATGATCTATCAAAATCAGCAACCCGTAAATGGTTTGCTCGTTTACGTTAAAGAATATATTTCAAAATTACTACTAGCTCTGGTCAACAACATTTGAAAAAGTTAACGAAATACTGAAAATGATCCAAAATGATCGTAATGATCGATCAAATTGGCACATATTCACTTTAATAAAGTTCATTTAAAGTATGCCAAAAACAGTTTGATACTCGTATGACTAAAAAAACGCCACGAACTTTATCGAAAACTTAACATTTGTTTATTTGTTAGTAGTTTGACCTATATAGAAAATTGTATAGAAGAATCAAAGCGAATGATCGTGGGTGCAGCAATAATTAGAATGAGAGTATATTTTCTTTTGAATGCAGACAATGCGATATCGGCGGCGTAGAGCAAAAACGATCAACATTTATTGCAATTAAAACATTTTTCTGGTTTTGTTTTGTCAACCAACACATTAGATTGTACATATATCTGTCATTTGCTGGTAGGATTGTTAACATGTTACATTCTTGATGATGGTTGAAACATATAGAATCTTATTAAATATATGTGGTTATGACATACTAATATTTTTCTTAGTCATTTCCTTTTCTCGTTTACTTGGGGTCGGATCTCTGAGTATACAAGCGCCAGAACTGTGCGTTATGGATTATACTTAATCTACACATCCGAGAAATTTAATTTTAGCCTTCCTCGACTGAATGTTATACTGATCAGCATCGTTAGGTGGTTAAATACATATTTCCCTTCAAAGAAGATGACATCTGGGGTTTTAGTGTAGTATGAGCGAAACGGTTGGTCGCTGGTTGTCGGTGGCTATTTCGAGCTTCGTGTGATGTTTCTTGCATCTTGCTGCTTCGGGTCGAATTTGCTACATGCGCACGTAAAACTACCACGTACTTCCCGGTGTGAGATGTTATTACGCACATTTTGATTTTTTTTATCTTTTACTGCACATGAGATACTATGACACCACCATCCGTCCGTGTCTGTAACATACTGTACAATTGCACATGTAAAAGCTGTGTAGTAATCGAAGGAGAGATTGAAAACCTAGTTAATCAGTTCTATTCACGAAACATAGATAAATTCATTTCACGTAGATTACAATACCGAACGGTGGTATTGTTCCAGGGCGATACAATATCTACTACTCTTTTCCAGTCCAGAGTGAATATATATTTTAAAATGCATTTTTTGTTTTTTTTTTAATTATTTTTTAAATATATGTTTACACATATAATCAAAATCTGGATAGAAAAATACATTTTTATATACGTTTTTTTCCACACGTTTTTTACACGGTTTTTAACCATTAAAAATGATGTGTTTGATTAAATATTTTTTTGGACGTGTTGCCGGACATATCTGCAAAACACTACGGGAGCTATGCTGACGCGTGCTTGCGGCCCGCAAGCCGGAATCCAATTGGTTATGACAAACTAATACAATAAAATATTATACAATTTAAAACCACAAAGTTGCCGACGAAAAAGAAAAAATAGCAAGTAAGGGTGTGAACATTTATACAAAGCAAAGTGTAGCTGTAACTTTCAAGACCTAAGCAATAGTAAATCGGTCATATCGTAAGATTAAGCCAACCCCGTAATGGCACCCGCGATACAAGAGAAACCGAGACTCACGTAGGCACCACGAGTCATGAGGGAAGCACGGAGCAATAGAATGACGATATTTTCTGCTAATCTAAACATTTAAGTATCTCGTAGAGTAAGATGTGAGTAACGAGTAGTTAGTTTCTATCCATTCTGTACTGTCTACGTATACATGTAATTTATTCAAATACTGGAGTATTGTCTTAAACAGTTTCACCATTCCGACCATGACGCTATTATGAATTAAATTCAAATCCTTTGAGATATGAAATGTGTTAATGTTGCCTAATTTAAACGTCTTTCATGACTGCGAACTCTCCCATATTTGCTACGTATACTCTATACTAAACCAACATTTAAATGAATTTTCTCATTCGTAAGGTAAAAATTATCCTCCACATAATTTTGTACAACCGACAGTATATTTTTAGGAACAAACTAATATTTTCTGAATGCGCGAAGTGTCGAAATTGAAATATTTTATGGTTTTCGTATCATCATGTATGTTTTAAATTCTGTGCATATACTCACAACCGAATAAAGTGAAAACAGTTTACAGAGAGAAGCTCGTATAATTTCTCAAGTAATGCCACATTTTTATAACTTTTGCAATAAAACGTTTTATATTGTTTATTTTTTTCGTAACTATGTTTATTTGACTAAACTCAAAATATTTCGGTCAATTACTGACTATTTTTAAGATGTCATTTAAATATAAAAACATGTTTTTTAAATGTACAACACTTAAATAACATCTTGGCGTTAGTGTAATGATAAGGAATTGATGAGAGTCTTGAAGAAGCCTAACTTATGAATGAACGGAAACACAGAAAAGGTTTAGACAGCTTGTTAGTTCTCTTTTGGCATATGTTTACCGCAAATTGATGATGTGACATGGCTTGTCTAGTCGCTCTACCAAAAGCAGCAGCCAGAGGAATCAGCACTGCTAGTTCCTGGGAACACCTTCCGTGATAATACCTATAGAACAAACATATCAATCTTCCCCTTCTTCTATGCTCCCCGGTGACTGAAGGTGATTTGGTAGTGCTGGGCCATTGATCAGACGGATGACAGTAAAACATAACTTGTTTTGATCATTTATTAATTATTTCACGATGTCATTGGAAGAAGATTCTCTAAATGAGATATTAATGTAAAACGTCAGTTGTTTTTGACGTTCTTCACCAACATGTACTGCGGTGAACTGTGGGCCAACTACAGCGAGCTGAGGGTGCAATATAATATGGCCCACAGGATGCTATTTGGGGTAACGTGGTACTGCAGTGTAACCGCTATGTTTCTCGAGGCGAGAGTATCAGCATTTGATGCACTACAAAGGCATAGGTGTGCTGGAGACATGCAGCGATTCTTAGGTAGCAAAAATGCTTTCGTTGCAGCAGCAAATGCTTAGAAAAACGAAGCAATTGAAGAAAAATTGAGGAAGCTGCAAGTTTCTTCAGACTAACTTCCCTTTTTATTTATTTTTGTATTTTTTATTGCTGTAAAATTTTACTTTTATATAATAGCTTTTACGTGTAGTTATTAGTCAAGTAGAACTACACACCCCTTCCCTCGACTTGGAATAAAAATGTTTGTTATTATAATTGTTATTATTAAAAAACGTTTTTTATACTTAGATGACGTTCTGAGGTCAGGAAATTATCGTTATATGTTGAGTTTCGTCAAATAAATGTGGCTACGATAAAAAAAAAGTATTTTAAATAAAAATGGATAACCACAAAGTCACTGAGGTAAAATTAAAATGTTTTTGTAATATTAATAATAGAGATTCTATGGCAGAGAAAATTGTGATATATTGGACATATTTGCGGTGCAAATCGCAATTCATACGAGCTGAAAAATATTGCAATAAACCCTATTATGAAGCTACATCTGTGGGCATGGGGCCAAGTTGCACTGTTAATTAAACGAACGTTCAATTTGGTAGAGTTGAACAGGCAAGAGAAAAAACCCTTCAAAACGAGTTTCAAAAAGCACCTGAATACAATATCTAATTGCAAGAACAAGCTGTTTCAAAAGTTCTGTAGTAGTAATATGCTTTATTAGTCACTCAAAAAATACGATTTAGTTAAGACCCAAGCGAGAGTTGTTTGTCACTGGGAGTATTTCATCAACATGGCTCTAAAATGTTACTTTGACATGTATTAGTCAGCGCTTTGAAGATCATTAAACAAATTTAATTTTAATTCTTGCAGAATATAAACCAATGAAATGCTCGTTAATAGGGTTTTAATAACGAGTTTGCTTTCTTCATAAAATATACATACAATAGCATTAAAAATTGATTACGTTTCGTTATATTATTCCATGGGCGCTGTTTCCGTAGAAATACATCAGTTCTATACAAATTGTACTTATAATGTTTCAATGCTATTATTATAACTAGCTAAAATGAAATTGTATCTTTGTAGATGTATTAAACAGGCTATTGAAAACGAGAGAGGTAACAAGACTGAATGTTGGCCTAAAGCTTTATGTTTTTTTACATATATAGGAAAAAAATTCAATTCCGATCCAGAAGTGCTCTCAAAACGACTTCATTGATGACAAAATAAATCTGAGGAGAACTGGAGGATAACGGTAGTATAGCTTATATGTTTATTGTCAGTGCTCACGCCTATCTTTTCTCTTACATTCCCCATTAAATGTGTATTCGGCAGGCTAATATACAAGATATCGTATGATTTGATTCGGAGAAAAGCATATACATAAATGATTTCACGTAGTTCGAAAAAGTCTAAAGCGACTGTTTTGAAAATTTAAGAGTGAATTTATAGACGTTTGTTTACAACACAAGTCGAATCAAATGAACCAACTAATTCCTTAACTCAGAGTGGATTTTGTTAAGGCTATTGAAGATTTATATCGGTGGCATGACGCAGTTGAAGGGGGGTTTTCCACAAAAATAATTCAACGAAGAAGAGAGGAGAAACCAGAGGGTGGTTAATTCGGTGTAATCCTCAAATTACTCGGAATATTATGAGATGGCGCCACCTCCGTTCCGCGCCATTAGGCGCAACGGGCAGACAGGAGGAAGCATGTTCCGGGATAAAAAGGTTCCTGAAAGTGTATTAGTTTACCTCCAATGAAAATTTTGCACGCTATCCGCAGGTCGCACGCTTAGAAATGATTTTTTGGATTTTTTATTGACATTAATGAAAGCTTCAAGAAGACAGCAGAAAAAGAGAACGAGTTCACTTTTACACTTACTACGTAGATTACAATTGTGATACATCTATATACTACAGCCTCCCCATCAATCGATTATAAATAGAAGATATTAAAAGTTACAGCTCTTGTATATTATTGAACTATTGTCCTGAATTTTTGTTCTGGTAAATAGTAACATCCATAATAACGTTGATGAAATACTTCCAATTGTTAATTTTTAAAAGTTTATGGCATCAATTTTATCAACATAAAATTCTTTCTAAACATTTATTCGAGAGAATGGCCTTTATTTAGAGTTCTTGTAGTATAATCACATTAGTTAGTCTTTTAGTTCTTGACATTTGGTAACTGTCTCTAGCATCTGGTACGCGTGTTTTCTTTCTTTCTTCATCCCTAAAATTTAGAGGTAGGTAACAAAGCTTCATATTTTACATAAAATAGTAAGGTAGACATAGAATCTAACGTTGTTTAACTCAAATCATTACTAGTTGCAATGTGGGTATATTATGTTTAACACCATAAAAAAATAAAAGGTGAGAAAATTGTGGAGGACGGCTATGGCGAATAAAGAAGTGAATGAGTTATTTATGAAAGATTCTATGGGGATTTAATTTTCATTTCTTTCATCTCAATTTAGTGCGTAAATATTCGGCAAAGATATTCCATCGCAAAGGAATAATGGCGCTATTAAATATTTCGATTGTGTTCGTCAATGGCAAAGTTATGGGTGTAAATATTAAAACCTTCTTTTCATACCTATTCAATTTCGTGGAACGGACCATGATGAAATGAAATGGACCCCACGCCGAAAGCGATTCCACGATTCTCACGGTGCGGAGAAATTAAAGGATTTATTGGTATTTTGTCGCGAGACGGGAGTGGAGCGGGGGAAACAAATACGTCCGGAATATTAAATCAACTGTTGATTTAATAAATAGAACAGAAATACATTATATTACTTTTCTACTTTACAGTCAAGGCGCCGAATGTAAAATATAGTCTCGAGATTGATTAATTAGTTACTCCGATTTGGGAAATATAATTTACAAAATTCGTTTTTGATTTTGCTTCATCTCGTGATGGTTTTGTAATAATCATACACAAAGGCATGTCAAAAACGTTTTAGAATAAAAATAAAACAGACTTATTAAATCTTTACACTTTATTCAACATTTTTATGTAGTTAATGTATACTAATGAAGCATTCGGTGCAGTTTAATATGTAAGTTGTGTAGTGATAGCGAAATGCACATGGCGCGCACTGAATGGTGGAATTTCGTATGAATGTCGTA
>JAPMAF010001372.1:0-11233 GCA_026537445.1 Silvatares holzenthali
AAAATTAAGACTCAATAATCGCCTTGCCGCTGCAACGCCGGTGCTGAACAAGTCAAAATCATGCTGCCCGCTCAAATATTGAAACCAGCCAAATTGCCAGCTCGCCGGAAGAATGCATTCTATCGCACATTCTCATTATATGGCCCGTCTAACTGAGACGCGCTACCTTAATGCTCCTTATGATGTCATATTTAGATATCAATAGATAAATCTAAATACAAAGTAAAATCTTAAAAACAACAGTTTGAATTTAATCACAATTAAAACATAAATTCTGGAAATAATTAAGGAAATGATTTGGTTATTTGCATTATGATATTAAAAAATCTTTCATTAATTGATCTGAATTTAGTTCTCGAAAATGGAATATTTTGGAATCAGTATATCTGCACATATCAGATGTGAGTTCAGTGAGACTACTGATAAATTAAATTGATACTCCATGCATAAAAGTAATATTAAACTACTGCAATTTTTCATGTAATTGGCAAAATATTCAGACCCTATTTTGGGTCAAAACGTTTTCATTTGCCGAATAAACTAACATATTATATATCTTCAATTTTAATTCTATATTTGTTTAGAATCTACTCTTTTATCCAGTATAGAAGCCTTTTAAAAAATAAGTCCCGAAACCGTAATCGGTAAATATACCTCGACATAGATGATTTATTTAGTAAAATAGTACTGGAGTGTATCTAATCGAAATCGCAAATATAAAATGTAATGTAAGCATAATGTATTAAATAGTACCTATCTATCTGGAACTAATTCGGTTGGTTTCTATAAATAGTCGTTTAAATTGTTAGAACATTCGTTCTCGTCACTCAGAACGAGCATTAATATGTAGAACTCTCATTAGGTAATACACCATTTATCATTAACCAACACATTTTATTAATGAACGCTTTAAAAGTGAAAACATCGGTACATAAATCGATGGAGTGTCAACACAGATTTCACGTAATTTTTTTCGCTTTTTTTCCATCGAGCTTTCATCGCTGTCCGCCGAGCGAGCGAAATCCCATCAAAAATAATAATCAGTCATCTCCAGCCCTGCGGAACGATGCTTCCGTCCTTGTCGTTCTGTGAGTGCGCGCTTCAAAGCGGACGGCGGGCGCGGGAAACGCGGGAGAGCCGCCCGCGGAGCGCGCGCGCCATTGGCCGAGCGGCCGGAGGGGCCGGCGCCGAGCGAGACGGGCGATCGCCGCGGCTTCCGCGCGGGAGGTCAGCCGAGTGTCGCCGCAGCCAATGGGACATAACGATTCGGAGTCGAAAAGGAAAAAACCGGAACGTATATGAAGCGTGGAACCGAGTCCGCAGTCGTCCCCTCGCTACGGCCGAGATAATACAGATCGGAGGGGGTTGGATGCATTACCATCGTTTATTTTGCATTCGCAAGAGCGATCGAGCGTTACAGATTACAGTGTCAATGGACTCTGAAGGAAAACCCTCTGAATCAGATCGAAATAAATAACATAAACAAAGCGGCATTCTTCCCTGCGTAACAATAGGTATATTTTACGAGGGAACATTAAAAAATACATTTGCTGTTTAACAACAATTTTAATTGTTTTACGAAGAAAAAAAACTTTCGAACTTTGTGCAACAATACTACAAAACCGAGACAATGACGAGACATGTGTTTATATACGATATTAAAAATGAAAATCCGAAAAAAGATTTTTGTGTGATGTGACATTTGTTTTGTTTTTTTTGTTGTGTTTTAAACGGGTGCTTCAAAATCTGTCAAACTGGAGACCTACAACAGAATGGATACAGGTAAATAGTTATGCCAACATTCATACTATTTTTTATGTTCTCGGTGGTTATTTTGTGATAATTCCGTTTTTCCATTATAATTTTCGGTTTTAATCAATTTACACTCGATAGTGGCTGAAAATGGTTTGATTAAAACCGAAACGCGTCGTCAACTCTTTCAATAAAAAGTGATATATAACAAAGTGAAAACTCTTTTATTTATTATGGAATATTCATACTAATAAGTTAAATTAATTATTTCCCCTTGCCCTATTTATTACTTTTTCTAACTTTAGGGATGATTTTCTGCCGAATAAGTACATTCTATTTAGAAAATTAGAAAGCACTTATTCAATAGATAAATATATCTCGTAATTGAAAAATCGACACTAAATTAATGAATGCAGAGGAAGCTAGAGATGTGTGTCAGGATAGAACTAAGTGGCGCTCCATTCTCTCTGCCTACCCCACCCCTATGTGTGTGTATGTGTGCCACTAAACTAATTATACTTATAAGTTCTACGACTCTGAACACACATTTCAATTCAGTGTTAAATGTCACCGGAATAAATTTATTTGCAAAATTTTATATCACACGGTTAAATATTCTCTACACAAATATTGCTCCTAAACATATTTTTATCCAATGGTAAATTTCCCAAGAAATGATTGCGGCGGTAAACGTATTGCTAAATCTATTAAAATTTGCGTAGTTTTTCACATAGCCTTTTATTAATATCAGAAAACCTTTTATTTAGTCAACTTTTGTTTTTTTAAATAGGAAATCGGTGAAAAACAACTTTCGGTGCAAAATCTTTGAGTAAAAACGCTGAAATTCACTGAACCACATCAGAACGTATGTGCGATATTTTTTAAACGGAATATTTCTGAATAATTGAAGGAAAAGTTCAATATCTTAATAATTTATTATCTAATCGTTGTAACTCTTTCAAAATGAAATGGTATTTTTTATCTTATACTACACATGAGACACCATGACACCACCATCCGTCACTGGGTCTGTAACATACTGTACAATTGTACATGTAAATGCTGTGTAGCAGTCGGAGGAGAGATTAAAATCCTGGTTATTCAGTTCTAGTCACGAAACAATAATAAATCCACTTCACGTGCCTTACAATACTGAACGGTGGTATTGCTCCAGGGCGATACAAGATTTACCACTCTTCCAGTCCAGAGTGAATACATATTTTTCATATGCATTTTTACGCTGTTTTTAATTATTTTTAAATATATTTTACACATATATTTAAAATCTGAACAGAAAAATGCATTTTTAAATACATCAAATATAAATCACTCCGGCGGGATTCGAACCCGCGACCTCCAGCGTTCCTCTAACGCTTTAGTCAAGTGCCTTTAACCACTCGATCATGAGGCTGACAATATGCATATTGTGGCGAGTTATTGTATGACGCACAATAGTTCAATAATCTTTTTATATTTATATTTTACTTCGATGATGTATATCCAATTTTTTCTCACCTAAAAATAAGTATTTATTTCTTTATTTTTTATTTTGATTAAATTTTCACATTTTCTTTGGCTCTCACGTTGTCTATATGTGATATAAATTTAATTTTTCCTAGATCTTCAGGCTAATATAGAATCATATAAAGGAAATGACTCGTACGTTTTACTACCATAAGTACTCTAAGATTTAAAATCCTAGATTACTTATAGCAGTAAAACGTGTGAGTCATTTCCTTTAGATGATTCTCTATCAACCTGAAGATTTAATTACATTTTTCACACAAGTTGTATCAAAAATCTCAAATGCTTTTTTTTAAATACCTTTCTACCTGAATTTGTATCCGTCGGGTTTGCGAACACCTTTTAAAATGTTTGAATTCGCGAAGTTTTATGTTACGAATTTGATGTTTTGAAAGTAATGTTTTGTTTTAGGGATAAAAGTAATTTGAAATCGATATTAAATATTTGTACTGCAATTATAAATTAGGAACACAATAAATATTTGTGTATGTAATGTCAAGCACACGTTTAAGAATTCGTCGGTATTTTCATGAAATTGGAAGTAATCGCGTAGTAATTGTTTTGCCGTGGATCTATTTTATTTAATTTATTATGCAGATTAAGTACGAGAATATAATCAAATAATGTAAAGCTTAGATACTTGTTATGGTACTCAAATTGGTCATATTTAAAGATCGTTGTCTGACTAAAGCGTAAATATAATTTTAAAGTAATCAAGAGTATAAAATTAACGTTGCTCAATAAAATTTGTAGTATTCGAATAAATTTAAATAGTTAAAGGTTAATTGAAATGAAATTGGTATATTCAGTATACTATATAGGGAGTAGGGATAAAAGATAACAAAAGGAAGTAAATAATAAGAATCTCTTCGAAATATATATGAAAAGTGCGATCGTCCCGTCCTACGTTCAGCCAAAAGTTCAGCAAAATAGAAAATCAAACCTTTTTAAATATATTTTACTACACATATGACACTATCTTGCGGTGAATCTGTAACATTCAGTGTGGTTACACATATGAATTCTGTATAGCAGCGGAAGAAAAATTAAGCAGGTTATTCAATTCTAGCTCGAAAAACGAATAAAACCATTTGATGTGGCGCACAATTTTGACCGGTGGTATTGCTTCTGGCTGACACATGATCTACCATCACCAGTTTAGAGTGAATATTTTTTCATATTTCCAATTCATAATTTTTGTTGGAACATATTTTTTCTGTATCGAAAATCTGAATCGGAAAATGCCTTTTAAATTTTCACTCCGACGGGATTTGAATCCGTAACCTCTCGCACTTTGGTGAAGTGTCCTGTTCATAAAATTGCAAGGTCGACTTAAGATATATTCATCACATAGGTGATATACATTGGTATGTGAAATAACCCTCCCAAAGAAATGCAATCAGAGGAATGGGAATCAACTCTTGTTGATTCCTGATGATTTCCATGTTAAAATTTTAAATTTATGTTAACTATTATAATTATTATTAACAAGAAAACCCTACGTTGCGCTATTTTGGGGAAAAAATCACCTGGAAAACGTTGTACATTTTTATACTTTTTTATGTAAACGTAAAATCTTTTTCACTGCTTCATACTTCGTTCGCTTCAAATGTCCACGCCATGTAGTGAGCACGAAAGATTTTATAAACCATGTTTTACTGTGAATATATTATAAATTCTTACCGTGACCTACCTAAGATAACACTTTTTTTTTGAACATGCTTAAGTTTCAAATTTACTTTCATCTATAATGGATAAATAGTAACGGATTTGTCTATCAGCACATAATGTGTCTAGGACCTCATAAAGCAAGGGGTTTCAAAATATATGAAGGAGGCTCGATTTTGGGTGTGGGAGCTTCTGTTTAGCTCATTTTAGTTTCCCTTTAGACCAAGAAAGAGCAGCAAATTTTAGGCTGTTTATTTAGTCCCGCAATCAAGATGTAGTGAAAATATAGAAATCAACCTAAAATGTTAATTAAGCCACGAACCTTTCAATTGCTAAATTGACCACTGATATCACCAGATGATTGTATCATGACTTCTTAGTTTCGAGTGTCACATTGCCATCTGTACTTGCAAGAGAATGATTATTTTTTCTATGGATTATCGTATCGTAGGCATATCTAAGTCTGAAGATATCTATTCTCCAGATCGCCAGTATCCAAATATCTCCCTTATTTCTAACTCTCCGAAAAACATGAATAGATCTTTAACGTTTGGTAAGAATCGATACAGTCCTGAAGCAAATATTTGCATCTAACCGAGTTGGAAAAAATGCAAGTCATTGTCTATTTAATGCACAACGCCATTAACCGCAGTTGGGGAAAGTAAAACATGTGATTTAAATGTCTCAAAGACTCAGTCGTGCTTGATGTCAACTAATTGGAATCCCAATAGCAATCTTATTTCCTTTGAAGGTAGCACGCTTCCTGACAGTGTTCATATCAATATACTCGGAATGTCGCTCTCGGGTGATCTTAGGTATCACAGTGGCATAGAAACTAAAGTTAAATTAGCCTCTAGGAAGCTGGGCGTGTTGTTTAGAGCTCGGAGATTCTTCTCTGGGTCCCAGCTTCTCACTCTATACAAATCGCAGGTACGTCCCACAATTGAGTTTCGTAGTCATCTTTGGTCAGAAGCTCTCAAGTATCCAACAAATATCCTCGACGCTGTGCAGAGGCGTGCGGTTCGTTTAATAAATAATGCAGCACTTACTGCTGGTCTTCAGCTGTCGGGATGATCAGCTTGTTTTACCGATATTTTCATGGAAGATGCTCTCGGAAACTGTCATCACTGATTCCTTAGGCTGCTGTGTCGGGCAGAGCTACGCGTTTTACGAACGCCCGTCACCACTTCACAGGGATGATCTGCTTATTTTACCGATATTTTCATGGAAGATGCTCTCGGGAACCGTCATCACAGATTCCTCCGGCTGCTGTGTTGGGCAGAGCTACGCGTTTTACGAACGCCCGTCACCACTTTACAGTTGATATTAAGTGATTGAGAACTTTCTCTAAATCTTTTTTGCGTGAGACGGCCCGGCTGAGGAATGACTTTCCGTCGTCTGTGTTTCCTCCTACCTATAATATGGGCCTCTTCAAGTCCCGCGTTAATTCTACCTTATCCCTAAGTCTTCCTCATCCCACATAGCGTCTTATGATATTATAGGCCTGCTTCGGTGGTGCCTTCTGTGCGGGAATTCATAAAAAATATTACTGGAATATGCGACGTTAAATTCATCTAGCGATAAAATACTCCACGAACTTTTTCGGATATCTTATATACGTATATCGTTGTTATAACCATTTTAACACCGCAGAGCTAGACTTGATACAATTTGGTTTATGATACAGATATGCTGGATATGCGGGAATACTTTTCTTCCTTTATCTATACTATTTTTTATTACATCCAAGGGAATATTTAACTGCATTTATAAATCCACCGCACATGGTCTGAACCAAAAAGGTGGCAAAGGCTTATACGAAATAAAACTTTATATAAAAAATGAGAATTGAAAACCTGAACAAGTCTTCGTGTTATAGTTATGTGTTTGTTTGGTGTTCAATATTTGAAACACAGCCTTCACATATATATAATACAAATACACACCGTATATTGTACGTGCACAGCGCACACAATGCTGCGTAACAAGTCCTTGTTAGTTGGTCACACCGCCACTGGAACACGAAATGTTATTGCCATAAAGGTCCCATTACTTCAATCCTCCATTCTCCATCCCACCCAGCACCCACCGTCCCGTCTCGTGCCGCACTCTTCGCCTTTCTCCCTTTCTCACTCTGATGTATGACCACACACACAACCTGAACAGAGCGGTATTGGGCACATTTTTATTATTATTACAACGATAATTTATTAAGCGCTGTTTTCGTGAAAAAAAAATCACCTCAAAACCGCTGTACAGCTGTAAGCAGTATAAACTTAAATACTTTGACATTTTTGCAGATTTTGTATTGAAACTAGTGATAGAACAAAATAAAGAAATTATTTATGTTGATTATGATATATTTAATTCTTGATAGTTATCTTGCGAAGATCCGGGGTAATCCTTATCCTTATCGGTGTAATTGACTTCTTCCAAATAAGGTACCCTATATTGAAACGTTTTTTTTGGATTCACACAACACATTGTACTCAAACAAGTAACTGATTGGAAATCTTTATCAAATTAATACTTATGAAGTAATATGAAGGATCTTTAAATAGTTATACGATTATTACGTAATAATTAAAACTAAAATTTTACTTAGATTCAACAACGCTACTAAATCCAATACTGTTAAGTATTTCAAGTATACATACATAACATCATACCACTTCCGGATAGGGTTAGACAGAGAAAATGGAGCGTCACTTACCTCCATCCTGACAACTTTCGCTTTCTCCAAATTCGTGCATCTCGTCATTGACTCACGACGTGATTATATAGGATACGGTTGCGAAACGTGAACTTGACAGAAGAAGGATAAAAATAGATTAAATCCAGTAAAGATGAGATCGTTGCGAAGAATATACAAAAACACTATGTCATAAGATAAGAAATAAAAACATTAGAAAAAAATACAATCAATATAATAATCATAAATAAAATTAAAGTTGGACGTTTTGAGATAGTTTAGACATGAAGAGCGAATGAAGAATGAAAGAAAAATAACGGGTCTGCAGTGCGAATATTAGTGATATAGCAGTGCATAGAAGGCCTAGAAGAACTGACCAGTAGCATCTCTCTAATTTCTTAATGGTGGCAATGTTAGAAACCACAACAACCGTTGTGATAATTTAATCCATCAATTAGTTTAAAAATCATCGTTAAATCAAATTACTTATTTCCAATCTAAATGTGCCCATACGTATCCCCATGGATCGTTTCTAATTATACTAGTTTACAAATGCAACTTAGCTTATCATCAATAAAATCATCTGTAAATATGTTCAATCTATTTGCTTTTTAAAATTAACAATTTAATTCTCCTGCACATTTCTGCATCTAACAAATGAGTACGAGTATTGGCATATGAAAGGCGAACGTTTTAAAATAGTTTTAATAAAGTAAAGGTGAAATATCACTCCAATTATACACTCCAATTATTTAAAAATTATTTTTTTAACGCAAATTGCCATTATTATATGCTAATACTTGTATAATCTCCCGATGATACATCAAGTACCTATCTGACCTTATCGTACGTAATTTTTATTTCTGTTAAAGTGATTGTCCATGTTTCAAAACGGGTTAAATTTTTAATGATGTAACACCGATGACAGATTTTACAATATTTGTCGAATAAGTGCATTCTATTTTTCAAAATCGTTTGCCGTATTGAAAAATAGAATGCACTTATTCGACACATAAAAATATCTTGTGATTGAAAAATCAACCCTAGGCCGAAAGAATTCATCCAGTTGATCCAAAGATACTTATCCTATTCAAACGCGGCTGGTGATTTATTTAAATATAATGTTACTTTCGACATAATTGAATGTATCCAAGGTAAATGTGTTTTAAATATGTATTTATTGGATGATTTATATAACGCTGTTCCGGCGATTAAAAATCACCCCAAGAGCGCTTTACAAATTAAGTATATTTATATTTAACTACATATACGACCAAAACATCTTGTACGATTTATATTATATTAAAATAGAATAATTAATTACGAAAAATACTGTAGATTGACATGACAAATGTTTGTAAAAGTATATAACATAGTTTAATGTATATTATACGAGTAATACAGTTTATTGTATATTTAAAGAGGACCAAAGTAGAAAAAACACTGCAGCTGCCGAGACGCAATGTCGGCGCCAGTAAGTAATAATCATTTTATAGTCGGTAAGATTTCAAATAGTCGACTCTAGCGCAATAATAATATTTCTACGACAAACATCTGCATTTGATTGAGGATATTTAATTTCTCAATGCGGTCCCGTGCATCGCTGCAGGTAGGCTGGTCTCTTCATCGGTAGCGGTGATTTTCTCCGGTCGTGACATGAAAACGGAAAACATTCCGAACAATGTGATTTACTTTATGACGACTTGGGACTCACTTACATTAGATTTATATTTTCCTCTAATTAATATCACAATCGAACTAATCGACACTTTTCATTCATATCCTCCCTCTCGTGCCTAAATGTAATACTCTCAGCGACAAACAATTTACACTAAGACCATCGCGCTTGGAAGCATTGAACAAAATCACCGTTTCCTCACGAGCGAATAAAGCAAACCACTACGACAGAGCTTTCAAAGTAATTGGTCTGCTCTAAAATAGGTTACTTTCTTATAAGAAATGGCTCGAACATTACTGAATTTTGACGACTTCTGAAAACACAATATTGTATCTTCTCATATGAAGAATCACTGTATCCTTTGCTGATATCTAATACAAACCAACAATTATAATGTTGTATAAGGAAACTATGTGTTTTATGTTTTGAACTAATGCTAACTACAATGCTGATTCAAGCTCCCATTTGGTGGACTCGAAATGTACTGCTATTATTAATGTACGTACGACTGTCATACATTTAACGTACTGGTTTTAAATATTTTCTATACAATATTCAACGGAATATAAATATTTATTACATATATTTTTAAAATCAGTATGGATAAATGCATTTGCTTTTTTTTCTTTCTGGCAGGAATCGAATCCGCGACCTCCAGCGCATTTGTAAAATGTCCTAACCACTAAACCACAAGGCCCAAGTTAAAAAAGTATATATATATTTCAAAATTCGCATTTAATAAATCTCGATACTTTTCGATCATAGTGTTAGATATAACAGAACATTACTATTTTATTATCAATAACCTTTAGAAATCAATGGCTACACATTCACGAACAAACATTAATTCAAAAGCACGAGGCATTATATTATATTTTAATGAACTGCAAGTAATACTTAAAACACATCATTTGTGAAGTTGATTTTATAATACGAGTGTCCTGTGATGGTTCAAAAGGAAGCCCCCTTTAGATCTTTACGTACTTCATCTCTCCGAGAGCCTCAAACGAAACTATAAACGGGGAGAAGCTTTTAAACACGTCATTATCAAATTCTCAAAGCTTCGCAGATAATATTATATTTCCTTATTGATAACCGTACTGCATATAGCTCACAGCTCACTTGTCTCGCTCTCCAAAGGCAGCTTGATTTATTGAAATTACCTATTAAAATTAATTCGATCCAATATGTTTCCACCAACAAAATAATTTAGAAATGTCAGGAAATTATTTATATCAGGATGATTTATTAAACGCTGTTTTCGTGAGAAAATCACCTGAAAACTGCTGTACAATTTTTACTTAAATATCCGAATGACATTTTTAGAGATTTTATACGAGTATTAGAAATAATTTATTATAATGGCAAAATGTGACGGAACAAAATGAAGAAGTTATAATGTTGATACGCTATGATATTATAGTTATAACAATGTTTATTTATTTATTGGATGATTTATATCGCGCTGTTTCGTGATTAAAAATCACCCCAAGAGCGCTTTTGTATTATGAAGGTGCCGTTAATGTTAAGCTAATACCACTTATTTATTTAGAGTGTTCGACGCATTTAGAGCCATTCGTGGCTCATTGTCGACAACTCTCAATCGTTAAGTTATCGATATTGAGCCACGAATGGCTAGAAACATATAAATAAGTGGTTTTAGAAAAAAAAAATCCTTTACTTTTTAAAATTAATTACTACAGAGTAATCACCGATCCAACATAAAGAAAATTTCATTAACATATAGAGAGAAAGTTCCCACCACATACCTGAAACCAAAAAGAAACAAGTTCTCTGTTGATTACTCTCGTTCATTACTGTTACCTTTTTAATTCTACATACACATACATACACAACATCACGCCTTTTCCCGGTAGGGGTAGGCAGAAAGAATGGAGCGCCACTTAGTTCTATCCTGA
>JAPMAF010001373.1:0-11231 GCA_026537445.1 Silvatares holzenthali
CCAAACCATCTCAATACATTTTTCTTCATTTTATTAATCACACTCACCCCTGCTCCACATTCGTTTCTTATATCTGTATTTCTTACTCTATCATACATCGTTTTTATTTATAAAAACGCATATTCACTTTAGATTGGCAAAAAATTGGAACATCTTATATCGCCCTGAAGCAATACCACAAGTACAATGTAACGAACACAAGCTTTTCAGATATTTTGTGATGCGTGTTTATTTTCCAAGTACAAAAATAATTTATGCTTCGATTACATTAATAACCTTCGATAATATTCAAATGAATCAAGTGATTAATAATATGAACCAAAGGTCGCATAATTTTTATCGTGATCTGCTCCATTCGCTATACGGCTATAGAAATTCCCAGATCATATTATAATCCGTAGTGTAAAGTCCCGTTATATGTTAAATATCTTATGTATATAAAAAATAAGAAAGGATTATTATAAATGAGACACTATGACACCACCATCCGTATGGGTCTATAACATTCTATGCAATTGCTTATTTTAATGATGTTTAGCAGTCGGAGGAGAGATTGAAAATCTGGTTATTCATTTCTAGTCACGAAACATGAATTAATCCATTTTACGTGGCTTACAATACCGAATGGTGGTACTACAGCAGGGCGATACAACGACTCTTTTCGAATCCAAAATGAATATATGTACATTTTTAAATGCATTCAATATATTTTTACACATGTATTTTTAAAATCTGAATTGAAACTTGCATCTTATAATTTTTCACTCTGGCGGAATGCGAACTCGCGACCTCCAGCGTTCCTCCTACGCTTTAGTCAAGTGTCTTAATCACTCGACCACGAGGCCGCCAAATATAAATACATAAACTTGGTGAGAATATAAATCATGTTTTACCTGATAGGGAAACATCCTTGTATCTCGTCCTGGCTCTTTACATTCCCTCCTATAAAGTGACCCTAGGTTCACTATTAATTCATCTTTTGAAGTATCTGGCAAAAACTGTACATTTGCTATTAGAAAACACAAATTTTAACCGAGGTGTATAACTCCAAGCCTTGCCGATGATTATATTTTTATTCCGCTACAATTAATTCTTACTAAGTTCTCAATAGGAATATTGGTTGCATGACATTACTTGTATGATACAATACAAAATCACGTCGCTTCCCTAAAGACAGAGGATCGAACGCCACATCAACATATTCTGACATACATCCTATGCCGCATCCACGTCCATACATCTCCCTTGTGGTCGATTGGTTAAGACGCTTGACTAAAGCGTTGAAAGATCGATAAAGGTGGCGAGTCCGAAACCGGCTGGAGTGAAAAATAGTAATTTAAATAATGCAATTTTCTATTTATATTTTAAAAAGGTGCGTGCAAAAATATTACAAAAAATCGAAACAGCAAAAAACTTATATTTACTCTGGACTGGAAAAAAGTGGTAGATCTTGTATCGCCCTGGAGCAATTTCTGTTCTGAGTTTATACATGTTTCGTGACTAGAACTGAATAACCAGGGTTTAAAATCTCTCCGACTGCTACACAGCATTAAAATGTGCAATTGCACTGAATGTTACAGACGCAGATGGATGGTGGTGTCATGAGTCTCCTGTGCAGTATAAGAGAAAAACATATTCAAAGCATCCCAACTTTTTTCCTTGATGTTGTCAATAATTTCGTCTATATGATTATTATTTCTTTTGTCATCTATAATTTGTACATAAATCATTCAAAACACGATACCATGCTCGCTCCTAATCCATATACCTTTGTAATTATTTATGCCAAGAAACAAAATAATGTAAATACATGGAACAAACTTAATTTTTGCGTCAAAGAATCACCATTTGAACTCAGAGGATAGTAAGGGCCGTCCACAAGTATGTGTATGGGCAGATAGAGCAGTGCTATTAAGAGAAGTACTCTATAGAACCATTTATCAAGCTTGGCAAAGGAATTCAGCGGCAGCTACACACGAGTTCTTCATTCGGGTTCCTTGTATGATTGTTAACACAATCGGCTAAAAACTTGTGTGTCCGCTGCAGATGTATTGTTCTCCAGACAAGTGATATATTATTTTCTTCTCTTTGTACAACTTTCCCTCATGTGGGTGATCGCCATGGTACTAGAAACTGTAACTTACAACAAAAGATTCACCGTTTCCTACGAACTGATCAGTGAACCCAAAATAGTACAAACAGAGGAGATACTTCTTATATGTATTATATAACATATAGGTGATCCGTTAGTACAATTGCAGAAGATCATATAATACCATATATTATACAAATAACAGGTTTAAATATATGGGAGTAGTAACAGATTTAAATATATGGAAGTTATATTGCTCAACAATATAATATAGTCGATTAAAGTCGGCCTCGTGGTCGAGTGGTTGACACTTGACTAAGACACTCTCTGACCCGGCGAATTATTTCCTCATCTCTATCACCTTGATCCTTACAAAAATTCTCGAAAAGGAGATACATTGTGATTAAGACGTGTCAGAAAAATTACAGTTCTCAATCAATCTTCTAAGTATCTGAAGAATCTCCTCGACTCGAAGGTTCTGCTTATCTTCAACCGTTAGAGCACGGAAGAAAGGTCGGGATAATCTGCTTATCAATATTTTCATGGAAGATGCTCTCGGAAACTGGCAACACTTATTTTTTGGGTTGCTGTGTTTGATAGAGCTACGCGTTTTGCGAGCGTCCGTCACTACTTCACAGTTGATATTAAGTGCATGAAAAATAACAGTTTCTCTTTCTTCCGATTATTTTAGAAATCTTTCTTGTATAAGATGGCCTTCCTGGGTTACCTCTTACCTATAACATGGGCCTCTTCAAGTCCTGCGTTAATTTTACTCTTTCCTGTCTTCCTCATCGCACATAGCGCTTAATGATGTTATAGGCCTACTTTAGTGGTGCCTTCAATGTGGGAATACTTTAAAAAACTTTACTAAAGTGTTGCAGGAACGTTGGAGGTCGCGGGTGATAAAATAAATAAAAATGCGTTTTAAATTCAGATTTTAAAAATGTATATGTAAAATGCATTTAAAAATGTATTAATTCTGAGCTGGTAGAGTGGTAGATCTTGAATCGCCCTGGAGCAAATCCACCGTTAAATATTGTAAGCTATGAGTTTATAGATGTTTCGTGACAAGAACTGAATAACTCGGTTTTCAATCTATCCTCCGGTTGCTACACAGCGTATACATGTTCAATTGCACTGAATGTTACAAACCCAAACGTATGATGGTGTCGTGGTGTCTTGTGTGTAGACTAAGAGAAAAAAAATAAGGGTTTTCATTAAAATAATTTTCTATTCCATTAGCTGAATCGATAAATTCGTTCTTCAATCTCAAATAATGCTGAGATAATTCATCATCAATAATCGGTCCCTCACGACCAAAGATTGCGATTTATCTCTATCGCTATTTATTTCTCAGCTCGTTTTGGTCTTCTGCTCTTCTCAATACTGTGTATAAAAGCGTCAGTAGTCGCTATCATCTAATCCGCAAGTCAAAGACTTTTTTAGTAGGCATGTTGTTTGACATTTTGTTTACCGATGTTTCGGAACACTTTGCAGTATCCAACATCATTGCCCGGCCATCTAATTAGTGGCTAATGACATTTTAATGACCACTGAAATGCAACAAAATAAAACACATCTATTTATTTGTTGACCGAATTGTAGCCATTAACACACCTGTCTACACTACGGTATTCTCACCTAGTACTTAAACAAGCACCCTTTTACACCAAAGTCAGGTAGACTTTTTACATAGACAGACTCGCCCTGAAGTTGGGCACTGTTAAGTGATCCGAAACGTTGGCTAACGAAGTGTCGAAACACGATATAACTACCCAAAAGTCTTTGACTTGCAAATCTTTTGGTTGTGAAAGCCTACGAAACTATTCATCTAATCCATTCATCGAAGCAGTACTCTGCCTCAATGACAACCTCAATTACCAACTTCTCCAAGCTTCATGATCTCGTTTTCACGACGTTGCAAAGAAAATATAAAATATAAGGCAGAACAGGTCAGAGCATTATTAAAGTTGTCTTGAAAAAGAGTGACTATCACCCAACGTAAATGTCATCATTTATATTACAATAAAAGTACAATGTTTCATGAAAATTACGGTGAATTCATTGTTTATGAAATATATATTTCCATAACGTTATTACAACATATTATTCCTTCCCTAAGTCCCATAATTGTATTAAGAAATAGATGACCGCGGTTTAAAGTTACCCCCTACAGTTATGTATCATACAACATATGCAATGTAGAAGTATTAAAACACCGTCATAATTATGTGAAAATTTCAAAGTAATGTAGACTGTTAGAAAAAAACAACTATTCAGTGCCAAATTGTTATCAAGTTCAACTCTCAATAATAAAAATACGACTTAGTAGAGATTTTTTAGATATAGCAATATAAAAAAATATACGTAATGCTCATTTCCTATGTATATATAAAATGTTTCATTCAATTGCAAAATAACGTAATTTAATTCTGTGTATGAATACAAATGTAAAAATATATGCCCGTAAGTGTATTGTGAAGGTAAATCCATTGTGCTACATCGTCTACATGGGGAGGGAAAGTTTGTGAAAAACGATTTGTTGCGTCCCCTCATCCCTAATCAGGCTAGTTCGCCTTCCTTTTGCTCTTGATCAATTCGTTCCGCATGACGTAATGTTTATTTATTTAAGCAGAACCCTTAACCCCATTCTATGTACATCAAATCAAAAGGAGTGTACCCTCATTCAATATTCTCACGTACGAATTTCAACAACGTAATACCATCATCATAAGATCGACAGCCCGGGTGGTTCTTGGCTGGATTGAGGAATCTCTCCACCCTGCTCAGTCCGTGGCTAACGTTCTCCGTATCTCAGGCCTAACGCCGCTGCATCCTTACGATCGAGTGGTTGTGTTTAATTCATGGATAATTTGGCACCATGAAAGCAAATCATCATTCTATGGTTGGTCCAAGATACAAAGCTATTTCAGCGGGTGCGGTTGCCCTGCTAATTAATATAAATAATAAGAGTAGACGTAATTTTTAATTCTCTTTTATCTCCAAATACAGTGTTTAGTGACGGTGAATGTGTCGCGGCGATAGATTACGCGGTCGAGGGAGCGGTTCCCGAAGAGCGTTGTGCGAATCGGATAACCGAGCCACCGAGAGACAGTTGCCTCAGATAGGAATTTGATGATCTAACTCTGACATATTGCGTCACGCAACTCTTTACAAAGTCGAGTGTGAAGACTCTTCTATAATTTATTATTGCGGTGACAATATTGTATTCTCTAAGGTAGGTGAACTACCTCAAGAATCTACCAGAGGTTTAGAAGATTCTAGATGTATGACTCTACCTCATGTTTATTATTATCGATTGTGTTAGCATCGCTACACTTTCATTTCATCATTCTCGTCTACAGCTACTATTTTCCTCCAAAAGCATGCGCTGATTTTATTTGTTGCCACAGATAATGCGTTAACATCATTAAAAAATATTTCAGTATCTGTGCAAAGTACTCCTCAGCTATATAACTAAATATTTAGAAGATCTTATTCATACATACTTAATATGGCTAATTTCAAACTGATGGATTTTGTAAGAGACGAATAAGTGATCCGTATTTGGCTCGATGTTATTTATTTTTGTATACACATACTATATGATATAAGAGAATATTGTTATAAATTTAATACTTATAAAGATGATAATATTTAGGAAATAAACCGTATCGAAATCAATTCATTAACTCAAGCGAAAAAATTATTTCCAAAGTTTTCATACACCGGAGAAATGATAGGTTGGTAGGATGAAAGAAAATCAAGAGTTCTCATGTAGTTCTCCGATATTTAGGATAAGAGAAAATGTAGGAAGCAATTTTCCAATTAACTTTAGTCTCATTTTCTACTTTCCATCAACGACTCGCCATTCAAGGTTTACTACCGCAATAGATCCAGAAGGATAGTGGGTTCATTTACATTAACGTATCACACCATCCGCGCTGAACTTTACCTTTACTTTTCCTATTAACCGGGACGACTTTATTAGAGTGAATAGTGATGGAGTAAACTAATTATAAGGCAGTACTTACTCAGCTGTCTGAAAGGGTTAAGTTACTCACAGTTACAGTTAATCTCTACCGCTGGCAGTGCCTAGTACTAGCTACAGCGTGGGCCACAAACAACTTGAAGAACACAAATAAACTGGTAATCGCCACGATAGATCTACAACTTTTACTGGTCATTTTGTTTGTTGTCCCTTACAAATAGAACACAAAAACTGTTTCGGGCCGCTGCTTGTTCACACCGGATTTATAAGAAATTCTCGTCTCTCAGCTAAGATTTAGGGACTTCATAAGTTTCAATATTAATTGCAGTTGTATATTTTGTTAACTGTATGTTTTATTTAAATAATGTATTGAGATATTTGCATTGAATGTTTCGTTATTTTGCTAAATGAATGGCTAATGAAATAATTACGTTTTAGCGTAATCTATGGTGCGTTTATGAATGGCAGATAGGTGCAAGGAAAAAATGAAAGGACTCGGTAGGAACATTGCTCCCAACTTCTTGACGAAGGAAATGTTAGGAAGCCTCAACAATCGTCGTGCGTGTATGACAAGATGCATGAAGCAATAAATACATGTCAGTACAAGGACAAATGGCAGTCCATTCTCTCTGCCCATTCCTATTGAGAAATTACGTAGTATTACGTATGTGTGTATGTAGCATTAAATATGTCGTTTCAATGTGATATATATTTTGATATATTAATACATATTGCCATCTCCAAAGAATCGCAGATGTCAACTCATAATAAAGGTTTGGTACCTACCTTGCTATATGCTAGCGAAACGTGGACTTGGCAGAAAAAAGATGAAAGCAAAATAAATGCAATAGAGATGAGATCATTACGAAGAATGTGCGGAAAGTCCCTGAATTATGGGATATGAAATGAAAGTATCAGAGTAGAAAACAAATTAAAAGTAACAATCATAAACAGCATGAAAGTTGGATGTTTGATATGATTTAATCATATTGAGGTAATGACGAATGAGAGAAACGTAAAACAAATCTACAGTGCGAATACTAGTGGCAGAGCAGTGCGTGGACAGCATAGAAGATCTTGGCAGGAACATGTTTCCCAACTTCTTAACGGAGGCAAAGTTAGGAGCCACAACAACCGTTGTGCGTGTATAAGGAAATGCAAGAACGTGGAGGAAGCAAGGATCGTATGTCAAGATAGAGACAGTAGCGCTTCATTCTCAAGTTATGTACAATATGTATGTATATTTTATGTATAGGATGTTGGCATTTTAAATGATCATCAGTATTTTATTTGATTCAATAACATCGTTATGCTGTCATACGAAACGAACGGATAACGAAAGTTGTCTAGATGACATTTTTTAACGCTCAACGAAAATTTGTGTTATTACAAAATATATGATTAATAGATCAATGCGTAGAAGTGTTCCATCCCATATATTGTGTTATACTTGGAAATACCGTAGTAATATTACACTCGTATTTCCTTTTGATTCGCTTTCACAAAGTAACTCGAACGATAGATAGTCACTCGCAAAGTACCATATCATTGAACCCCCAAGTAGGTATTATGCTTTATCAGATGTATTGCATTATAAGAATACAAAGCAGAACAAATCGAGAGCGATAAGAAAAAATAAGGGGATTCTGGGATACGAGCGATTCAAATTGTCAAATAAATATGTATTTTAGACTGGATAAGGCAGTCAAATAAAAAACAACTTTCTCTGCTTTCATCCTTTAAGATCGCTCAAATATACAAGGATATGTGTCTCTTAGGCTTAACTTAGCACGGAGATATTACACGCATACTCGTAAACTGTAGTCTACGAATACGCGAGTCTACAATGTTAGCGGTACAACAAAATATGTACAAAATTTACCAACTACAATATGCGTGTGAAATATAATGCATTAAAAGTACCTATTTATTTTTTTATCAAAGACACACGAATTTTTATCAAATAACACCAAGACGTTCGCTTATTTACAGTATTACTTGAAATTGCATCAACTTATAGGTACCCATATCGCGTTTTGACAACATTAAACATTGCACCGATATCGTATATTTTTTAAGTTACTACGAAAATCAGTTAATCGGAAATAAAATACTATTTTAAATTTTCTGTGTTATATTTAATATGACTGAAGTCCATAGCTTATTTTAAAGAACTGTTTCTTCGATTTGTTCGGTGGTAACTTTGTGATAGGACACTTCCATATTTATTGATTGTCAATTATTTAGAAACCAAATAAAACAATACTAAGTAGCTTTATTGCTATCAGTGATAGCAACAAAGCTACTTAGTATTGTTTTATTTAGTTTCTAAATAATTGACAATCAATAAACTGTTTCTTGTTTAATAATATAAATTTTATTTAATTGAAAGACTTTGTTTAATTTCATATCATAATTTTATTATTTTGCAATTTATCTCAGTGAAATAAAACATGTTGGAATTTTTCAGCGATTACTTTTTGTTAATTTGTTTTTAAAATATCGTGTTAATTAATTTTAAAAGATAAAAAACCACTTGTTTATTTTAATGAGTTCGACACGTTTTTAGCTTTTCACGCCCATTTATGGGATATCGATATTGGACCATGAGAAGCGTGAAACGTGTCGAATTCATCAAAATAAATGAATGGTATTAGACATAGTAAAACTACAACTTTTTTTTAAACAGCCAAAGTAATATTCAAATAAGAATAATATTTTTGTTGAATTAAAATAATCCTTTCATAATAATCAAATATTGTTACTTTGTTAATGTAGAAAACATTTCAATAAAACCGTTAGCTATATAGGATCTTTAACTATTGTTGTGGAATTAATATTACAATAATCTCAATAGACTTTTCTAACAATATTTTCTAACACAGTAAATGAATGTTATAAAGGACGAAAATTTCGTTGAAACAAGATTTTCTTTGTTTCTGAGCAAAGGGTTCATTGAAAATAAGAATAGTAATTTACTATCTTCAGAGTGTAAATGTCTTCGCATTAACAATGATATTCCTATGGGACAAACAAGGAACCTCACCCAGCACGAATCTTTATTTATTATCCTTGCTTACGAAGTATAAAGTATGTACTACGTACCTCTTTCTTACAAATTGGGTTTTCCCTTTTCAATAAAATATTTAACGATATAGAAAAGCAATGCCTTTTATACAATTTTATTATTTAATTAAAGTAATGCTGTATTTTCTATATGCAGGGTTCGAATAAAATGGTAAATATTATCAGATACCAATAACGTCAGCTTTTACATAATTTATTTTTTCTGGTGTAACATTGTGATAATCAATTTTATAAATCAATGTTAATATGTTTATTTTTTGTCGATATACTACTTATATTTTTCAATTGAGTTCAACACGTTTCGCTCTAATTGAGCATCTTCAGGAACTAGAAGTTAAACTTGATTTAAAGATCCTGAAGTTGTCAGTTAGCGCGAAACGAGCGAAACGCGTCGAACTCAATTGAAAAATGTAAGTGGTATATCGACAGAAAAATAGCATATTAATATTAATTTGTCAGGCTTCACATTTACTTTTCTGATATATATTTTATTATCCATCACTCACATTAAGGTTTGATAGCAGAAGATAGATAAGAAGTGTTGAAAGTTGACACTAATATGTGTTATTTTAACAAAAATCACACACTATTGAAGACGGATCACAAAATTGTTGCAAAAAATTTTTTTTTATCTTTTACTACACATGAGACACCATGACACCACCATCCGTTTGGGTCTGTAACATACTGTACAATTGCACATGTAAATACTGTGTAGCAGCGGAGGAGAGATTGAAAACCTGGTTATTCAGTTCTAGTCACGAAACATGGATAAATCCATTTCGCATGCCTTACAATGCGATACAAGATCTACCACTCCTTTCCAGTCCAGAGTGAAAATATATTTTTAAATGCATTACTTTTTTTTGCTCTTTTTTTTCGTTATTTGCTGTTTTTAAATACATATTTTTACATTTATTATTATGTATATTTATATTCAAAATTTAAATAAAAAAAATAAGTGCATATTTTTTTTCACTCCGTTGGGATTCGAACCCGCGGCCTCCAGCGATCCTCCAACGCTTTGGTCAAGTGCCTTTAACCACTCGACCACGAAGTCGACTAAATTTTCTAGGTTTTCAGAATAAAATTACGTCTTTACATTGTTACCCCTTAAACAGTACGAGTTTCGAGAATAAACAATTCAGTTTATCGTGTTTATACAATCATGAGAATTTTTTAGAAATTCGTCTCTCGCTAATTATTTAGGACGCTACAAAAATATCTCTATACCTGCAATGAGACTATTTGCCAATGAAATGTAAAAACAATTCTCTAATGCGGTATGCGCAAATTGTGGTTAACCTTAGAAACGTCACCCAAATGAGAATCAACAATATGAGTGCTTTTACCAAGGGCATAATATTTTTCGGCTTACTGCCATTGTATTCCGCTTTGTTGATATTTTAATATACATTGCTTAAATCTGTGCCCGGTGTTCGGGTTAGAGCGCCAGAGCGCCCCACAGGATCGGAGTATAAATTTCCCCTTTTATTATTACAAAAACATTTGCGACATTTTTTATTTGTTAGCTCAAAGACATTTCGAAAATGAAATATATCGTATTATTCAAGGGGTATTTTCATTACTTGGACAGGTGTCATTTTGCGGTAGTGCCTAAATTAATATCAAACTTCTTTGTTATTCGCGCAAACATAAATTATTCGAATGAATTATTACACGCGCAGAAATTTGTTTTGGCAGAATTTTTACAATCTATACAATAATACAATACACCATCACGCCGTTTCCCCGAATCAGTAAGCAGAGAGGATCGAGCGCCATACCACTCTACTCTGGCATACATCTCTTGCCTCATCCACATTCATACATTTCCTCATGCATACTCTGCGATTATTACGGCTACGAATAGAGCCACCGATTAGAGTTTGGTTAATCTGTTCATGCCATGATTTCCTTGGGCGGCCCTCTTTCGCATACCTTCTACATTCGCATCGTAAATTTTCCCTACTTATCTCTTGGCAATATCAAACAAAAAACTTTCTATGAGTGCCCGAATGGCAGTACATAACGGAGTGTTGGTGCCAACTTTGATGTATG
>JAPMAF010001374.1:0-11230 GCA_026537445.1 Silvatares holzenthali
TTTAATTTTTATTTTTTATTGATTTAGTTATTCAATGTGTTTAACACTTTATTTGTGTGTACTGTATTAAATTTTATACAAAAAAATAGTTTTTGCTATTTAAATGAGTTATTAGTATGTATACTAATATGTAAAAAAATGTCAAATCATTAATGTGATTTAACTTTTTTCAATGTAATGCTCTGCTCCAATATCTGCTGGATTACCAAGAAAGTATTGTATTTTCAAAATTTTATTGAACTTTATTGATGATCCTATAATCTATTATCATGTCATTAGTCGTATTATTGCTGAATATGCAAAATAATAACAAAAATATGTAATTTTATGTTTGCCTTCTTTTCCTTAACCTTTTTCAAGAAGCTGAATTGCCCACTTCCTCCAGGAAAATGTTCTGTGGATGTCAATGGCAATGGCTGCAAAATTTGTAAATGGAACACAAAACATTTTTTTTTTCTTAATTTGATAGTGAATACTTTTAAAATGCTTTTCTAACCATTATCAATAATATTTACTGTGTTATGTTAACTATTATTTTTGGTAAATAACGATAAAAGTAGTGCATATTTGAAAACAATAATGTAATAATACATCTAAAGTTTTAATTTTTTAATTATGCATAGTAAACTACTTACAGGGTTATATAAATTATTTATTTTCGTGCTATTGTGGAGCATTGGTGATATTTTTTAGGAATGTATTATACAACAAAGCTTGCCTTCTATTATTTGTAACTATTACTATAGTGAATAAATGTAGTTCTCTTGCAAGTGTCACTGTATCCTTTAGGAAGAATCTCAATCCAAAAATTATTCACAAATCCTCTTCATATTCTTCTTTACCACTCACAAACCATATGTTTAATTTTTTACAGTTACATATATTTCTTGAATTCATTGTGGGTAATTAAACAACAGTTAATTTTGAAAATATTTAATGCAATAGTAGTATTTGTTTTGGATATAATCCGAAATAATATTTGTTTCGGATTATAGCTTAGTGTTCATACTGGACAGAAGTATGTTCTTATATTTTATTATTTGTTTCCTCATGGCTCCAAGTTAGTGGGTTTCAAGCTCTTTATTTTCTTCACCATTCTCCCTACTACACGCTTTTGTCTGAATGTGCATCACTACCTGCAATATGATACTTCAAAACACATGTATTTTATTTATTTATTAAAATTCCTTTAATATTTTATATTCAAACTGTTTCCCACATGGAGTTTTAGTTTTATCAATAATTTATTATGCATTGTTAATTATTATGATTACCCGCAGAATAATTGACCATAACTAATGTTTAAAAGCAATAATATTTTATTGTTTCCAAAAAAAAATATTCTTTATATATTTAAAAGATCGTTATTATTTTTCATAGTTTTGTCTGTTGTTTTTGTTAAACTTTAGATCATAGAAGATCCATTAGGCTATTATTTGGATTTTCCCCTGAATAATATACTGTAAAATATTAATTTATACTCATTATTAAAAATAAATCTTTTTTATCTTTATTTATGTTATTATTTGTATATCCTTCTATTATCCTCCAAGACACAGTTTAATAATATTTATTGAAGATCAACACAACCAGCTAATACCTTCTCAAACTTAACAATAATAGATAATTTACCAACAAGAATTCGAAATGGCTTTCTCAATCTTCAGTAGCCCAATAGTACCAAACCTGATTTAAAAAAAACATTTTTTTAAGCAAGTTGCCATACGCAATTGCTTAAAGAATTGAAAATGGAAATCAACTCAGAATATATGAAAAAGTTGGTAAGTAAAATGGAATCTTGAAATATCCCAGATGCCCAAAATATCTTGACAATTAAAAAACGACTCAAATTTGAACACTTATTCAAAAGAAATTCAATACATTGTGATGGTTTCCTTTTCATCAGGAAAATGTCTAAACTTGTGATAACTATTAATGCTCAACATACACTACAATTGAATTGAAAGACAGATATGATATTAAAATCAACGAAATTTATAACTGACCCAGGAAATAAGGATAAAAAGCTATGAAATCTGAGACAAATTCTGGAAACCATGAATTTGATGTTCAAAATGAACAAGACAAATGAAATAAATTGCTTCAAGATTTAGTCTCAGACGCTCTTTATATTATGCATGAAAGAATCCCAGGAATCTGTTATTTTCTTGGCTCATAGTTATCCCAGATACCTGTAGTCCATATACTCAAAGCAATATTTTGAATCAATTCTCATGTCTCGAAATAATACGTTTTCATTTATACATATAGGCCATATTTGATGTGTATAGAGCCTTATATAATGGTTCATTAGTAATACCTTACTATTGCATTAAGCAATACCTTAGTGCTTAAAAACTTAATTTTTTTCACCATCAAGTTTGATGTATAGGTATATTTGTCGTTAAAAATTTTGATTTTTTTTTTACCACACATCTGGAATTCTATACTGTTCCAAAATTTATCATGAGATATAAATATCAGAGATATAAACTACTCAATGTTCTTCTATTTTCATATGCTCTAGACTCATAACTGAATATCACCTGACCCAACTAATTTTCAATTGATCGCAATGGAACTGTTTCATTTATTATGGTAAGGCGGGAAGGGTTTTGTTTAGTAAGAGAAATTTATTTAAATAAAAGCTGCTTTGAAATATTATTTGCACTTAATCTTTATTTCATGTTCACTTTCAATGCTTTTCTTATTCCTTGTACCTCTTGTTCGATTTTCGCTATTTTTAGTCAGATAATACATCATCTTTTCTCCTTTGTTTTTCTCAAGTTCCATAGGTTATTTCAAGAATGGAATGTTTTATTTTCATTTTATTTTATGTACTCTACATTAAATGTACAAAGGTAAGCATATTGCCATATGATAAACTTTACCAGTTAACCCTGGCAAAAACATAAATATATATTTACACATACAAAAAATATAAATTGAAATAATGTTTTGATTTTGAATTACTTAAATACAGATTTAGTTATAAGCATCGTTTGATTTGCTAAAAATATTTCGTTCCAATCCGACTCTGATTTGGATATACGAAATCGAGTACAAAAAAATATTTTCTTCTTTTGCTATTATTGTCAAAATTGAGTGTGTAATACCCTAATTTACAAGTTTTGTTCTTCAATAGATATCATTTTTGCAAATACTAAAACAGCTTATTTTTTTTTGATTTCAGGTTCGGATTCAAATAGAAGAGACAATAATAATATGTAACAACTGAATGATCACACCCATATCAATAAGGCGATTTTCCCCGCCAATTATGAATCGGTTGCATTCGCTAACCGAGTGAATTGTAAGCATTTGAGGGAAAACGGTTTATAGGTTATAAATTGAGTATAAACTGTCACAAATCATGTGTAGCAACATTTTAGAATCGAATCTAATGTAATTGCGGTAGAATTAATTTGAAAAATGAACACTTAACCTTATCATGAAATATCGTTTTGTACTACTACTAACCAATACTGGCACGGTTTATAGTTGTGGATTAACTCGACCCGCTCCGCTCCACTCAGTAGAGTACCACAGTACCACATGTTACCGGTAGATTGTCAACCCTGCAGCCTGCTTCTTCGCCTGACGTCAGTCTCTTCACCTTGGCAAAACAAAAAATGTATATCAAAAGCATGTAGTAAACTATTTACAATAAATATTTGTTACGTTTTATATTGTGGTAGGTCTAAAAGTGTTTTTTTGTTATATCTATTACGACTTATCGTCCAAAAAGTTTAACGTCATCTTTAAAGTGTACAATAATTGAATGATTGAGAGAAGTGACAGATCGAAAATGTTAAATCTGCAGTAGCGGGCGGTCGCCATCTTCGAGATGGGGTTTCTAGTTCTTGTCACATTTTGATTATTTTAAGTGTCGAATAATTATCAATATATTACGGTGAAGTTCCAATGTTTATGTGTAATCAATCGGCTCTGCATCGGCAGCCTTAAGACGTCTGTAAGGTAAGATATTTCAATGTAAACTTAACCATTTCATAAACTTTTGATAGCGACTATGAATGAAATTAGAATTAAATTAACCATTTAATTTGTGCATTCTACAAAATATCGCTCGCTATAATGGGGCTAGTGATACGTATCTGTTTGTATTTGTTATATGTGCGTCCGTAATCGGCCGACAGAGTGAAGATTTACATTTTAAAAATCCAGTTTTATAAAACATTTTCAGTTCTACGCCAGAAAAGTTAAAGCCTACATAATAATGTATTATTATTATTCAATTACAGAGTGAAATATTTTCTATTTATTGTACGGCTCAGTGGTGTAAATGTGCTCGAAAGTATCATATTATCGCGATCCGTGCGAATCCGATGTAAATACATATACATCCGGAAAGTTATAAAAGCCAAGTAGTGAATCGGAGTGCATTAACATTGTCGCTAAAATCTTATTAGGTACTCGATACGATAGGATGTGGCATGATTACCACTTTTAGACACCACCATCGAGCATTGTGATTGAGGTACTTTTTACATCGAGCTCGGTATAAAAATAAATAATTGGAAGCGTTTACAACAAACGGTCTCGTCAGATCGGATCGGTTCAGTTGTTGACATGTCACGACATCCATTTCTCATCGCGCGGAGTGTGAACCGCAGATGACTCGGAATAATGACATTTCTGTTTTATTTGGCATTCTTTTTTATCAACATGCTCGGTAATTACAATCTGTTAGTTCGCGTTGCCAATGACATGTAATGCGTACGAATCCGTTGTTTATTGTGGATTCTGGTGAAACTTTTCGTAACTATGAGTGTGATTACGTATTAGCGCATCGCATTAGCGAACAAATTCATTAATAATGAGTACCAGGCGATCGTCCTATCCGCCTAACTCGGTGGCACTGTTTATTGAAACAAATTACGATACGTTTAGTCATACTTATTACCTATATATACCTAATATTTTAAAATTAAAATCGATCTGGTAATTTATCGCTGGAAAGGACAGTATTCCCAACAACGTGCGACGGATAGTTTTATTTCTACAGGATCCAATAACCTATGTTGAAAGGGCGGAAAAAAAAAGTATTTACAAGTATACGAAACACTCGACAAAACCGATTTTTGTTTGGTCTGAACCCTCTTTCATTCATCTATGAATCCAGGTATAATACGGTTTAAGGTACGCAATATTTAGGGACCCTTACCTACTTGAAAATACGTATCAAAACTGCCCAAAAATATCAATACGAGTCACGCAGTACCCCCAGAGATTTGTCGTCATCATTATTATTAATCATAGCCGTATGAATGTTTATCGCTCTAATGTTGGCGGCCCTTCAGAATTCCCGAAATCATAAGTGTGCATATGTGTTATCTAGATGCAAATTTGTATATTGAATTGTGTCGAAATCGAAATACCGCCAATCTTTTGTCTGGCAAGTCCACGTGCTTTCCTTACAGCTGCTTAGTTTTTTTTTCTGGAAGCATAATAGGAAAGACGAAAAATAAGAGAGTGGCGTGGAATTATTATAAAATTTTCCTATATTAACATTAAAATTGTGGGAATTACGTGAAGGTGGACTAATGGTTTTTATTAACCAAAATGTGAGTTTCAGTCTTAATTCATATTTGTTTTGTGTTTAGCACAATATTGGCACAGGTGATATTTTGTACTGATGTATAATTCGTTTTAGTATTGTGAATTTTAATTGATTTTAAATCAAATTATCGATTGATCTATTTCTTAATTGTTCACCGTTAATTTATTGGAAGGGATGACATTTTGTCAATTTAAATAATTATTATAGATCCCTAAACTTTTGATCGCGATTTCTTTCTGGGCGCTGTATATTCAAACGAATGATTTGCATGATTCCAAAGATCAGAACGGCGTTTACGCAGTGAAAGTTAATGAAATAATTGTCGTTATGAAGAAAGTCAGCAGGTGTATAATGTGACATGTTTGTTTATAGTCGAACATAATTAATCGGCAATTTACAGCAGTTCGAATTCTTCGTTCTTTTGCACTAAAGAATGCAAGTGTGGCTACCATTTAAAAAATCGATTCTTAATTATATTTAGATGGTGTCATAAAAACGGCGCTGTACAAGTACCGAGGTATTTTGATAATGTCGATTTCTTATGACGCACGTTTTAAGATGAAAATTAAATCAGGGATGCATTTTAAAGGCAATTTACAGATTTGATTTTTATTTATGTTTTTCTTAATATAATCGTCATATGTGAAACGACGTTTTTATGTACAGCAGCGAAACAGATTCTCAGTTAATTTTTAATCCATTTTTTTTTTTGATATTTCACTACATTTCGAATTTTTCGTAGAAACGGAGCGTCAGCAGCGCGTATTTACTTAGTTTTTATTATCAATCTTTCAGTTTTTAAACCATTACATGTGACATATATTCTTTGATTGTATTATTTACTAGTTCGACTACAGTATTGGGAAACTGCTGCTATCTCACCACACGTCTGCATTGCATCTGGGAACAGATGTAGTTTCATTATCAATGCACGCATTGAAATTAGTTCCCTCGTTACCCAAACGCGAGAGCAGTCCGGAAGGATATTTCAACTTCATGGTCCTGCACCTAAAGTCGGTATAGGTAGCATCTGGATACCCTTATGAATTACGAAATAATTAGCAGATAAAGGGCGACCTCTTCTCTGGAATTCTCTGGGTTAGCTTGAAACAGTATCACCAAATGTTGTTCCGAGAGGCCATGAAATTCGCACGTTCAATAGGACCACGGGCAGTAGCTATAAACTTATCAATGTGTCACCTAATGGAAGAATATCTACGAGACCATAAAAGGTGTTCAGATGTCTGGTTGCTGTTACCATAAAAGTCTCATAAGACCGATTGAACAACGTTAAATGCAAAAAGTCTGCTATTGAAACTACCGTGACCATTTTGAAGTGCTCTGTTTCATTGGCCGTCCTTAAGGTGATACTACGAGCGGCTTCAATATTGGACACACACGATGGTTGTTTTCATCGTATGGCCGATGCCCCAATCACGAGCCTCAAATGTCAAACATCCGATGTTGTCGGTATTTTTGGCACGAGTCAAAAGATTTTTTCCGCTCGATCGAACACTTGGAAATACATTCGATGCAACATAATGTGGCACCACCTTAACCCGGATAACTTATATAACGCCGTTTTTGTGAGAAAATCACCTTAATGGTGCTTTACAATTTTTTTCTCTTCAAAGATTTTAAAAAGATGTGTTTTTATTCGGCCTCTGAAAATTATTTTAGTTTTGCACTGACGTCGGGAGGGCATTCCAGGCATTCGATCCCGCCACCGAAAAGGCTCGTTCAGCGAAGTTCTATGATTTCTTTTTGGCTCGCCACCCTTCCTATACCCGTTGAGGAAGTTGCTCTGCGTTATCCTTTATTCTGAGAATCAGCAACACACAACTCCTTGAGATACAGTGGCGCTACGTCATGCATGCTCTTGTACATCAGCCCGCTTACCTTTTACAAACTGTAATCCAAACAAATGGTGATGTATTCGTGTCTCTGTAGTGTAAATGCGTATATTCAAAAAGCAGTAAAATCTTCGAGGCGATGTTTTAAATTGGTTATTTTGCTTGCCATTTCTTATCAGTGTTTTTATTGCCGAATTGACGTTCGCGATATGCTTAGAGATTTGCCACGGAATGATAATATAGCAGTTTTGTCAACCTCCAAAGCGGGTAGGACACTAAATTGAGACGCTAATAGTCGCAGATTTGATCCAGGGATATGGGTTATATTAAAACGTGCATTTTATAATGCAAAATTAAAAAATTGAAATAATATGCATATTTACTTTTTTAAATTTGATTATTTAGCATCACAAAAAAATTACAAGTGTTCTGTGTTGTATGTGGCCAAATAATTAAATAAATAAGAAAAGTCTAAAATACCAGATTTCTTTCCTTTGCAACTTCATAACATTTGCATTATGTAGCGCAATGGCCGAGGGAATACGTACGTCAGTTTACTTATAAATAGAAATGCGCGTTCAAGTCTCGGCTCGTATATAATGTTATTTCTATTATACAATACACCATCACGCAGTTTCTCAGAAGGGGTAGGCAGAGAGGATCAAGCGCCATACAACTCTGTCTTGGCATTAATCTCTTGCTTCACCCACATCCATACATCTCCTCATGCATATTCTGCGATTATTATGACTGCGAACAAAGCCATCGATTAGAATTTGGTTAACCTATCTGTTCATACCATGATTTTCTTGGGCGGCCCTCTGTCTCATATCTTCAACATTCGCATCGTAAGTTTTCCGTACTAATCTCTCGGTATCCATTCGTTCAATATGCCCAAACCATCTCAAGGAATTTCTCTTCATTTTATCAATAACGCTCGTACCCGCCACACTCTTTCCTTATATCTAAATTCCTTACTCTGCCGTATACTGTTTTACCACACATTTTTTTAAGAGATCTCATCTCAACAGCATTAATTCTACTTTCATTCCTTCTCTGCCATATCTACGTTTCACTTCCGTACATCAAAGTTGGCACCAATACTCTATTATGCACTGTCATCCGACCACTCTTGGATAGCTTCTTGTTTGATATAACAGCGTTTAGTGCATCGTTCATTCTATTCCCTGCTTTCACACGCCTTTCGATATCACTCACACTTACCATCCCTCAACTTCGCCGTTGTTTGTTAAAGATGCCGGCGAATCGTGGTGTCGTAGTTTCATATATGTTAAATAATAATTAAAATATTATTAATTCATATAATTTAGTAGAGTAGAGATAAATTAATGTAATTAAATAATAAAGATAAATTAATGTAATTAAAAAAATCGTTTCCATATTTTTCAGGATCTAACCATAATCGTGCATTAGGTCCATACCAAAGTTGCCGATTCATATTGAAAAATGAGAACAAAGAAAAATTTTATTACAAGTGTATTATTAATGAATCAAAATTTAACCCATGTTATTTATGCAATTTTACCATTCTAATGGAAGTCGGGTATCTACTGTAGAACTTTCGTGGACGGGAATCAATAATTTTTTCACTTTTCGAAATCGATTTTTTCCTTGTAAAAAGTTGCGATGCAAAGTTTGCAAATAATGGCAGTCTATTAGAGCAAGATCTGGTGAGTACGATGGGTTCCCTGCAGCTTCGCGATTGTTTAATGTGAAGTGTATGGTCGATCGTTATTAACCGGGCTCGCTTGTATCATTGTTTGCAGTTCTTGACAGTATAAATTAAAGGTGCACGTCTAAACGCAAATTTTGTTTTAACTATTGTGCCTGTGAAACTGTAACGGATGACACCGCTCCAAGACCACCAGTTGTCACCGTATTATTTTCTGACTGATCATTCATTTTGGAGATTGTTTGACTGCATCTTCTAGAATCAATCACTGAGACGAACATTTACGGTTATCGTACGAGACTCCAATTTTGGTCGCGAATAGCAATTTGATTCAAAGTCCTTTTGTTTTAGTGTCGGCCAATTGAAGCGATACAAGCGTCAACGCGTGTTTGCAATAATTGATATTTTTGACTTTTCTTTTGCACACGGTAAAATATCAGAGCAAAAATAATTTTGCAAGAAAAATATCGTCGCTTTTGAAATTTATTTGAATTCCGAATTCCTAGTCATACCGAACATAGCCAAGTTAAAATGCCCAGTGTGAAAAACGACAACTTTAATGGTGAGAACCTAATATAATTTTTACCTTTCCATTTGATCACAGAAATCATCTCGCATTTGTCTGCCTCATGGTTAGACACTCGACTAAAGCGTTGGAGGAACTCTGGAGGTCGAATCCCTCCGAAGTGGAAAAATATAATTTTAAAATGTAAATTCATTCTGGACTGGAAAAGAGTAGTAGATCTTGTATCGCCCTGGAGCAATATCACTGTTTAGTATTGCGAACCACGTGAATTAGATTTAATCATGTTTTGTGACTAGAATCTAATAACCAGGTTTTTAATCATCTCCGATTGCTACACAGTACTTCTATGTGCAATTGCACTGTATGTTACAGACCCAGACAGGTGGTGGTGTCGTGGTGTCTCATGTGTAGTATAAGATAAAAAACATTGTGTATATCTGTAACATTTTGAAACACGTTTTAAAATATACGATCGATTATTTATCTAACCCTGTAATATCGATGTGAGCAATATTATTCGTACAGTAAGAATAATCAATATATTCCCTTCACCATTTCCCAAACAAACATTTGCGATTGGTGAGTTGGATAAAAAAAAACTCAAATCGGAGAACTCTGCAGTGCTGGTTGAGGCGAGAAGGTAACGACCCCAGGGGCAGAAATTCACCGCGGAGAAAAGCAAAGAAGCATTTTCCTCCTTTAGTATTCAATGAATACTCGGAGGTAATATTTAATGAAGTTCCGAACAACAGAAGTGATCATATTAGTTAATGGCCAAATCAGCTTAAATACTTCCAACAATGAATAGGATTTCAGATAAATGTGAGATACAATTAGAAAGGAAAACTGATCGATTTCTTGATTCTTGACTTAAGGTCCAGTGGGACCATAGTCAAGAAATTAAATTGCGAGATTCAGTTTCAATGAGAGGAAAGCCTTGCTCACAGATATAGATGAGATGATCTATATCTGTCGGCAAGGGCCTCCTCTTACTGAAACTGGTGATCTATAATAGATCCCACTCTCACCTTGTCAACGAGGTGTTTTGTGTTTTCGGCAGTGTTGGGCATAGAGTATTTAAATTACTGATTACAACTTACAACGACTATTGTGTGTGTAATCTGATTACGTTGTAACAGATTACTGAAGTAATCGATTATGACAAGTACCTACTGTAATTAATTACGAAGTAATCTTATTAAAAGTTAATCTGATTACATTAATAATCCGATCAACTACTGGCACGATCACGACATTCTGTCGTGATATCGCCAGCAGCCGGCACCAGTCCTATTCGGCGGGCACTGGGCACGAGTAACGAGGGTATCATAAAATATAAATTATACGATAATCGATTAAATTGTAATTAGATGAATTTGTAATCGATTACGTAGTAATCCTTATATTTCACAATTACAATATAATTTAATACATTGTAGTTAGATTATATTGTAATTGAATTACTTGTGGAAGCTTTTTATTAGCTCTCAGTTGTAAATGTACGAGGGTGGGGTGAAAAGTTTCCGGCCTGACCAAGAGATGGCGCCACTAGGTCTACTTTTGGAGCGGCGTCCTAC